>JAPKLY010000590.1:113685-141175 GCA_026898435.1 Prunella vulgaris
AAATAGGACATTTAATGAGGGATGTGTACAGTACGCCGTGCACTCACACACCCCTTCAATCCCCTTTCATTATAAATCATTTTCGTTATTTTTTACATACCTTTCACTCATGGACGCACCTCACTCCCAACGGTGCTAACTTCATTTATTATTACCTTTGCTTACAATTTAATTTAATTTAATTTATTTTTAATCTTTTACTATGGTATGTAAATGTAGTAAAGACCTTACTATTATAGAGTAACAAATATACTTATTGTTACACAAACATAAAATTTGAACAATGTTCTTATTATAAGGAAACTTATTAGAATTATATTTTGAGCAATAGTTGTTATCATCACATAAATTTCCCTACTTTAATCGGTGTTACTAATTGAGTTCATAAATTTATGGATTTATTACTTAGCAGTGCTTTTTAAACACCTTCTAGGTAGGCTTAATAATACTTTTTTTTAAAATAAGTACCGGTTAAATGCTATAATTTCACACCTTTTTCCTTAAAAAAATAAAAAATTTCAGAAATGTATACAGTGATAAATTGTGCTATTGGTTATAAGGCCAGTTACATGAGGGTGGTTTGTATGACCCCATTAGACAGTTAAATTCTACGACTTTCTTAAAAAAAAAAACATTTTACCTATTATTTCCTATTTCGCAATTTTATTTATATTTCTAATAAGTAAATTTCCCTTAGTTGAGTGTACACGCTATTTAAATTTGGGAATTTTAATTTCTGCAGCCAATACACTTCCACGTAACCCACATACCACAATGGAATAGCGTGTATTCCTTCCTTTAATAGACATCATTTACCATCACATTAAATGTCAATTCACATTTAATGCCCACCATAATTACACCCTCGTATGTCGCGCTACCAGTTGGCAAATGAGTTCCCCTATCTCCTATACTCTGTCTAATCTTTCCCAAACCTCACAAAAAAAACCCCCACAATTTTTGTGTTTTCCCCCCAATACCCCCAGCCGATCACCAACACGTGTCTTCCCGCCCATTTTTTGCCACTCTTTCTCTCACCTTCGCGCTTTCTCTTTCTTCCTACAGGGTTGCCACCTTTCCCAAGAGTCGCCTATAAACTCTACAAATAACGCCAAATCCATTCAGTTCCACTTACTCATTCCATATGTATTCCCTAACCATTGTTACTCTTACTCCGCCCCTGCCAAACCATCCTCCCATTGAAGAACTTCAACCACTCATGGCATCACCCTCCACTATTTCACCCACGCCGAAGAAAATGGACATTCCTCCATCCACAAACCTTGGCGGTACTGTATTCCCTGATGAGATCATGGAGAAAATACTTTCCCGTGTCCCCTGTGAATATCTTACTCCCATGAAACAAGTGAACACGACCTGGTTTCAAACAATTACTGACGGCTACGCCGGTGTCAAGCAGGTTGAATCGATGAAGTCTCAGAATCGTATCGGGTTTATACTACAGGCCCAGATGGGTTTCTACCCCTTTGGGTATGAACCAACATCGCCTTCCGAGCTCGGAAACCAACGTTCAATCATTGACGGTGACCCAGAATGGTACATGATCGCAAGTTGTGACAGTTACATTCTTAACTGCACAATGGACGATCGCTTCTTCATCGGAAACCCGATGCTAAATGAGTTCTGGGAGGTTCCTACACAAAAGATATTATTTCCAGATGGTGGCACTTTTGCCTCCGCTTTCTACGGGCTCGGTTGCGTCCCCGGGACCACCGAATACAAGATTGTTTGCATTGTTCTCTTCAACACTCACCAATACCGATCAACCGTCCATTGCTACTCCACGCTGACCAGGGTTTGGCGGCACATAGGTGAGTTCCCATATGAGTACCCGGTTTGGGCTCCAGGTGTGTATGAAGGTGGCTGTCTCAACTGGTAAATATCCACCGTTGTTCGGATCGGGAGCATTGCCAGCTTCAACTGCACCGATGAGACTTTTCGCATTATCTGGCTCCCACAGGGCCGTTCCCGCATCACGGCTTATGGCGATGTTGCCAGCATCGATGATGACAAACTTGTTATCTACTCTAGTATAAGTTATTCGTTCGAGGGCATGGAGCTCTGGATTCTGGAAAAAAATTCTGATGATGGATCTTGGAAGCGCGTGGTTTTTGAAGCTGGTTATGACGTTGACGAAGAGGAATTCATACTGGGAATCCAACCACTTTGTTTGCTGCGCCTAGATGGGAGAAGGCTTCTTGTTCGTGTTGAGCCCTCAGACCGTTTCATCGAGTACGATTTGGTTGACAAGGTGTACATACCTGTTAATGGACCCCACTGATAGCATCATTGTTGCAGCATGTTCCCGTTCACCCAAAGTGTTGCCCGTCTTACTTAACTGTCTCCGGTTTCTTTTGTTTGGTTTTTTTTGCTATGTGTTTGGTGGGAAACGATTGTCTGTTGGCATTTTTTGTTCTGTTGTCAACCCTAGTAAGAATGTTTTTATGACCTAAACAAATGGCTTACGATTGTGGAATTACGGTTGTAGTAATGTGCTTTGGATTACCTATCTACAGTTCCCACTAGAAATTTTATAAAATGTGTGCTTTTTTTTTTTCGTTTGTACTTTACACTGGCATGTTACATTTTGTTCTACTTTGGAATGTAATTATCTCTTTTTTTAATTCGAGTTGTTAGATCCCTATCATAAATATTCCGGTCCCTTTCGTTTGGCCCACTCAACTAATAAATGCATCTATTTTAGGAATGCTTTTTTTTTTTCCAAAATGGGATGTCCCCTTTTCGATAAATGCCCTTTCTAGCAATAGCAGGTGTGGCCCTACCAAATATATTGTATTTATTTCGTCTATTCAATCTTCATTGTACCATATTCCAACAAAACTAAACTGTGCCTCACCAATGATTGCTCCACTCTACATCCTTCATGTGCATCAGAGATACTTCCTGTCCCACCTGCATTTAGTTGTTCATTTAAGCCATATCCATAGTCACAATCACCCTTCATTCTAATTTTGGCATGCATTTTTTAAAGTCACATTCTTCGTTACATGCTCATTTTTTCATGAATGTACCGTATATTCCTGTAACTCTGTACCTACCACTTGAAAGAGCATGCAAACTCATACAGCCATATAATCATGTAAGTATATTAAATAAGTTTGTACACGACATAAATTTTTTAAAAAAAACCATTCAGTAGATTGGAAAAAAACTATCCTCTCAGCCATTTGTTTAGGTGAGGTTTCATCCTTATATGTGTTTTAACTAATGTACTTCGCTTTACTAGTAAGTTCATTTTGGTTTATATACCAAACATTTCTCCTACTCTTTAACCTCTCATTCGAGTTAGCAT
Source organism: Prunella vulgaris (assembly GCA_026898435.1). Taxonomy (NCBI): domain Eukaryota; kingdom Viridiplantae; phylum Streptophyta; class Magnoliopsida; order Lamiales; family Lamiaceae; genus Prunella; species Prunella vulgaris. The sequence goes on from JAPKLY010000590.1 coordinate 117,020, forward strand.
GTTAAACTCATACACATATATTACACAATTCAATATGCATTGCTATTCTACTTGTATATCTTTAATGGGTTTTCCTACTTGTATATGCACATTCGTCGTTACATGCTCATTTTTTTCATGAATGTACTGTATAATTCTGGAACTCTGTACCCTAGCACTTGAAGGAGCATGAAGGGGAAATACAGCCATATTTTTTTTTTACAAGTCATACAGCCATATAATCATGTAAGTATATTAAACAAATTTGTACACGACATAAAAAAAATATTCAGTAGATTGGATAAAAACTATCTTCTCAGCCCCCTAATTATGTGAGGTTTCATTGTTATACGTTTTTTAACTTATGTAATTCGCTTTACTAGTAAGTTCTTTTTTTTTTTTTTACACCAAACATTTCTAGTACTATTTAACCTCTCATTCAAGTTAGCACTGTAAACTCATACACATATATCACACAATTCAATATGCATTCCTATTCTACTTGTATAACCTTTTTTTCATGTTCACCTCGTTTAACAATAAAGAAACAGACTACGTAAACAGTACACACACTTATGCGTTGTTACTTTATTTTCCGTTGAGTTACAAATAAAAAAGAGGCAACCCCATAGCAGTATAATGTCAACCCATATACATTGGTACAAATACGCGTCTGAACGCCATACTTATTTAAGATTCGCTGCCCATTGTCACAGTCTGTTTGTTTAATTTTCCTGCACCACTGCCCATTTTCATTGCCCGTAATTATTCACCCATGGATCCATTTTTTTCCCACCATCCCTTACATTTTATCCTGTAGTACATAATAACTGTCATCAGTACACGAAATTTATGCGCTTGTACTTTACTGTCCGTTGATGTACACATAATTGCACTACGGTACATAATATATGCGTATTCTACCCTTTGTCCACAATCCTGGTGTACCTTCGTATCAGTTTGTGCACTATCACCTTCGTATGGCTTTGTGCACTAACACTTCCGTATTATCCTGCGCAGTGTCATACAACTACACCATCCAGCCCATACCCATGAGTACCCATTAATTACCCCACATTGCAAATCTACTTTTACATGTAATCTAATCTACACCGTATTATTACTACACTTAAATACCCGGATGTATCCTTGCATGCAAACTCATACTACCCACATATAAAAAAATGAACCCAGCCACATTCATACGCCCATTTTAACATAGCTACTAAACTGAAACATACACCTTCTAGCACATATAATATTAGCACAGATGTTTGCCTCCAACATCGCAGGGTTCCAGAAGCAAAACATACATAGTCCACACTTACTCAATTCAATTATTTTTGTTAACATCAACAATCACACCATAAATGAACCTTCATTTTAGTCCAACTTCAGCATTGTCCGGGTCTACAAACCACTCAACCATGCACTTCCTGTAGTCTCCCGACATACTTTTTGAAAATACCTTACTTGTCGGAAACCTCCTATTCATCTCTAACTCCATGTTGTAGCAAACAATCACTCCACAGTCCACGCTCTCTGGATCCTGTTGCAGACACGACACCCTATGCGGCTTAACATTGCTATTGCACAGCATCCTCTGCTTCATCGGTGAAGTCTTCGCTACAGCTTTCATGCGTGTGCCCACATACTCAATCTGCTTCAATCACATTGTAACAAACAGTACCACACTCAAACCCATGTTTATAAAAACCCCACAGTATAAATACTAACTGTTCTTACCACTATTCCTGCTCTCTCCATATGCATGTCCCTAGCATGTTTTGCCCGCGGTTGCAAGGAGTTGAAAAAACTCCAACTGCAACTGTTGACATCCAGCTTTAGTAGTGTCCAATGGTCACCCCCGTTAGTTGGAGCGTCTACATAATCTCGTGTTAACAATGGGAACAACAACACATCATTGCACTGGACTGCCTCCAATCTCTTATCAATCAACTTGTTGATAGAATTTACTATTCGTGTTTGTTTATGTGGCTTTATAACGTATTAATCCTACCAAACAATAATCGAGGGTTTCGTGTTCTTGAGGATAATATAGAGAGAAAGTGGAGATTTAGAGAGAGAAAATATTTGTTGTATTATGATTGGGACTGTATTCATTGTGTAATAGTTACAAGAGAGGTCTTATTTATAGTTGTGCGAGTGTAAGACGGCACCTTACGAGCCTATTTGGCTTCCGGTGTTGACGAGGGTTCCTTACCCTCGTCTTGGTCCCCCACACTGCTCCCCTTTCAATGCCTCTTTCTACTACATGTACATGTCCTATCTATACACTCGTTGATTGGGTTCTCGGGCTTGGCGAGCTACCCGGCGAGCTCCCTTCCCTTGTGGCATTTCTGGTGGCTATGCTGTCGGTGGATCTCGGCGAGGTCCTCCTCGGGGCAGGGGTGAGCTACCTAAGGCGAGCTCCTGGGTTTGTGCTATCTTGGGCATTATGGGGTTGGGGTTGGGCTCTGGCTTAACTTTCGTGCTTGCGGGCGAGCTACCCCTTTGTGGGCGAGCTCCCTCGCGAGCTCTCCTCACTTTGTTCGATTGGTAAGCCGATCCCAGGCTCTCGAGGCCTGAGCGAACTACTATCCACCTCGCCGAGCCTCGACGACCTGTGGGTCCTTCGTAATTATTTTGATGTCTATTGTATTAGTTCGCCCTACCAACATTTACCCCCCAGCTCGCACTCATCATGACTCGCCTAATGTGCGGGCGAGCTGGATTATCCTTGTGGACGAGGGCTCGAGTCTCAGGCGAACTACGTTTGGATAGGTGCCGATCTATCGGGCGAGCTCCCTTATGGCGGTTGGCAAAATAGTCCCTACATTCTCTGAATATCGCACCTCGCCCCGACGCTTGTAAATAGAGGGAGGTGAGTTCATCTCTCACTTTTCCACTTCTGAGTTTTCAGAGCAACTTTCGGCGAACGACATCCTCACTTCCGATGAAGTTTCCGGTGTTCCCCAAGGTAGAAAACCCATTTCTTTTCTCCTTTTTCATTTTTGATTCCTTTGAGCTTTTTGGAAATTTTGGACATTTTCGGAGGCTCTCGAATTTTTTCGACTACCCCATTACCGTAACTCTGGTGACGAAACCTTGGACGACTTCTTGGATATTTTCGAACTCCATTGAGACTATGTCGACTCACGAATCAAGCGGGACCCCCTCCAATCGTAACCATGAGAAACAACCCATGGTTGAGGATGAAACTATCCCCCACATAGAGATTGGTTCCAGTTCCGAGGTGACCTCGGTAGCTTGCCCAGACTCTGGCGAGCTACTTGGAGAGGTCCGTTCTGCTTCGGAGGAAGGGGCCTCCAGCGCCGTTGTTCGCGAGGTATGGGAGGAAGGTGAGGAGGTCGCCCACGAAAAAAGGGTTGCCAGCGGCAACGAAGGGCCCATCGAGGCTGGCGAGGAGGTCCCCGACGCAGGCGAGGAGGTCGCCGATGTAGGCGAGGTGGACGCCGACCTGGAGGAGGTCACGGTTGAGTGGTTCCGCTCCATCGGTTTTCTGGAGCCCCAACTGGTCGAACGTCAGGTCCCCGACGAGGTTGTCCACCCTTTTGACTGGGACGAGTATGTCGCCCAGCACGGGGTGAGCTTCAAACTTCCCGGGCGGGAATATCAGGATACGGCGAACAAATTCGATTACAAAGCAAGTGAGGCGGTCAGCATCATACACGAGTACCAGCTCCCTCATCTTCGTGAGAAATATCGAATCCCGCTCGACATCTTCCTATACTCCCCAAGGAAGGATGAGCGAGCTGATGCACCTCCGGCGGGGCTGACGGTCATCAACGTGCACACCCTTGAGGCCGGGCTGACTTTGCCCTTGCATCCGATTATTGGTCGGTTCTTGCTTGATAACAACCTTGCCATCACCCAGCTCACTCCCAACGCTTGGAGTAATCTACTGGCGGTGCTGGCGGTCTTCGGGTTGGAGGGGTACGAGAATCGGCTAACTACCGCTGAGATCAATGAACTCCTCGCCGTAACTCGGCAGGTGAACGATGGCCTGGGGTATTACTACCTCCGAGCTCGCCCGGGAGAGAAATTCCTGGGGATCCTCCCGAACAAGGTCCGCGATTGGAAGAATTTGTTCTTCTTTATGGGCGGAGACTGGCGAGCTTCGATGAACTACTCCAGGCGAGGAGAACGAATTCTAACCCCCGACGAATATGGGGAGGCTAGCAGTAGGTCGCCTACTTGGTGTGTGTGGGTTGAATTAGATTTACTAATCTAATTCTTGCCTTTTTGCAGGTTTGAAGCACCACATCTTGAGCCGCGAGAAGCCCGAGACGTCTCTTGAGTTTGACGTGATGCGAGCCGTCTGCTATCTGAGGAGTCAAGAAGATCGAGATATTGCCCACCTGACTCAGCACCATTGTCTGAGGCTCGCCGGGCTCCTCACCTTGCCTCACCACCTCACGATCCAAGGTCCTGATCTTCCAGGTTAACAACTATTCTGAGCTCGCCCACCTGGGGGGGGTAGCTCGCCCAGCATACTAACGAACCCTTGTTGTTTTTGCAGACGGTAGCAGGGTCGTCTTCCCAACGATCGAAATCCCGGACGCATATCAAGAGGTAGCTCGCCCTCCTAGTCTTTATCATTATTGTTTTCGTTTTTCTAACTCTCAACTGTTTTGATCTCGCAGCTATGCCCCCATTGCTTACCCGAACCGCCATGAGGCTCTACATGCTTTTGAGCGATCTCGCTCGCTGACGTCGATGAGCAGCCTTCAATCGGGCCTAGTCCGGAATACTGTGAGTGAGATGCTGATGCATTGGTCTGATCCTCAGGTGGCCACCATCAGTGGCCAGAACTTGACCGAGAATCTCCTCCTCTCGGCCCATTATGCAAGTGGGTTACTGCTTGCGAACCAGAAGGCATTGGAGCAGGCGGCCGAGCTGGAGGCAGGTCGCCAAGAAAAGAACAAAAAGTTGCTTCCCTTGGCGGAATCCGCCGACAAGGCCAAGAAGCAGACGAAACTCGTCGAGGAGAAGGCCACCCCATCCTTGGCTGCCGAGCAGAGCTCCCTGAAGCAGCTCGAGGACCTCCAGCGTAAGCTCGCCGGGCTGGAACAAGAAGCTGAGGCCAAGATCAAGGCCAAGGAGGACGAGCTCGCCGAGAAGCTCGCCAAAGAGGTCGGCGAGCACGAGGTGACCAAGAGGGACCTGGCGCTGCAGCGGGGCCTAGTCAGGAGCGCAGACGAGGAGTGCTCAAAGTTGAAGGATGAGCTCTCGGCCAAGGTAAACGAGGTCGCTGAGCTTCATCACAACGCTTCCACCTCGGTGGACTTGGTCGCCGCTAGGGCTGAGGCTTCGGATAAGGGCTGAGTGCAGTGCTATGCCGAGGTCCTGCGGGCTCTCTGGTGGGCGCGAGCTCACAATGACGATGAGGTCAAAGCGGTAGTGGGTGAGTTCAAGGAATGCTTGGACAGAGTCCCCTTCCCCGATGGTGCCGAGCTGGACATTTTTCGACCTCCCAGAGCTCGGGATTCCTCTGGATTTCGTTTCGGCACGGTTCAAGATTATCAACACTATCCCGGTGCCAGAACTGAATGTTGGCGAAACGGAGGTCGCCAACGAGAAGGAGCAGACTCCACTCACCGTTGCACAGCTCCAAGAGGCCTGCGGGGATGCTATACTGAATCTTAGAGAGTTCGACGCCAGCGGGCTTACCGGCAACATCACCTCTGAAGTCGAGCTCGCCCTCCCGGCCGACCAGGTCACCCCCAGCTCCGCCGAGGTGCCTTCTGATGGCCCCGCAGCTCCGGAGACTTAGGGAGCTTTTCAGTTAGTTTTTGTTTTCCAAGTTGTAGTAGCTCGCCGGACTCCATAGCTCGCCCAAAAGGAGCTCATTTTTGTAGTTTTTTATTCTTGTTCAAGTAGTTATAGCTCATCAGGCATGTCCAGCTCGCCTAGAAGGAGCTTTTTGCAACTTACAGATGGCTAGCTGGTCGGCCTTTGTGGCCAGCAACACTACTCATACTTAGGATTTTTCAAGTATTTTTTACTTGAAAATTTCTTAAGTATCTTTTGAATAGAAATCGAGCATTTTTTGTCTAACTCTTCTTACTTACGTTTTTGCGCTTCATGTTATAATTTTACTTGGCTCGTTTGTACATTTTTCGGGTACTCAATTGTTCGTCTTACTCTACTTTGAGAAGCGAATCATTCGTTTTACGTCACTTGGACTACGAATTGTACCTCTATTTTAATAGTACGTATTCTTCATCTTACGCTACTTAGGGCCGTGAATCGCTCATCTTAAACCACTTGGGGTAGCGAGTTGTACTTTATTTAATTCACGTTGGGCGATTGAGTTTCATGAACCTTGCCTTAGACATTTTGTCGTCTTTTTTCGCTAACTTTTCTAACTTATGACAGTAGGTGCTTAGTGATCCTTTAAGAAGGAAACCTTCACTACCCTTGGGCGCTTTGGCCTTTGCCTTCTGAGCTTTTAGATTATAACATTTGGGACCTTGGTCCTTGCGTATTTACGTAGCTTCGAGCACCTGGTGGATTACGGGCTTTCGGACAGTGGGCGAGCTGCATCAGGAGAGCTCCTCCGAACACTGGGCGACCTGCAGTAGCTCGGCTAGTTGGCGAGCTACGAAGGTCTGAACACTTTAAGAATTTTTCTGATTTCTGCAGATTTTCCCAACTTTTCATAGCAGCGTAATTTACACTGGTTGCTATCAACACTTTTGATGCTAACCTTTGGCTAGTCTATTACAAAATCTTAGCTTATTGATAAAACTTTTTCAAGTGTGCCGCACTCCAGGTATATGACGAGGCGTTGCCTTCTGCGTCTTCGAGGTCATAAGTGTCTTTTGGCCAGGCTGTGGTAACCCGGAACGGTCCTTCCCAGTTTGACCCGAACACACCAGGTGGGGCCATCAGTTTCTTTTTTAGCACCAGGTCTCCGACCTTGAACTTTCGGTCTCGGACCTAGGAATTATAGTACTTCTCTGCTCTACGCTTGTAGGTGGCATTCTTCATTTCTGACGAAGCTCTGGTTTCTTCGACCAGATCTTTCTCTACTACCAGTGCTTCGTTATTGTTTTCCTCGTCATATCCTACCACCTTCCAAGTCTTGTTCTGGACTTCGACGGGTATCACCGTCTCAGTTCCGAAGGCTAAAGCAAATGGGGTCTCTCCGGTGCTGGCCCGGTATGATGTTCTGTAAGACCACAGGACCTCCGGGAGTTCGTCTGCCCAGCTTCCTTTCTTATCTTCGAGGCGGAGCTTCAATATGTGTTTCAAAATTTTGTTCACCACCTCGACCTGGCCGTTTAACTGTGGATGGTAAGGAGTTGAGTAGTGCTTCTTGATGTTCCATGAACTGTAGAAGTCTCTCAACTTTTGAACGTCGAACTGCCTTCCGTTATCTGTGATGATCGACTGCGGAAGTCCAAACCGGTAGATCAGGTTCTTTCATATGAAGTCGATCATTCTTTCTTGCGTTATTGTTGTGAGAGCTTCGGCCTCAGCCCACTTAGTGTAGTAGTCTACTGCTACAATAGCAAACTTTACACCGCCTCTGCCAGGTGGAAATGGGCCGATCAAGTCGATACCCCATTTTGCAAAAGATCATGGGCTGAAGAGCGACTTCAGCTGGTTGGCTGGGGAGTGGATATTGGGTGTGAAAAGTTAACACTTTCGGCACCTTCGTGCGAAGCTAATGGCATCTTTGCGAAGAGTTGGCCAATAGTACCACTGCTTGATCGTCTTGTATGCTAACGCTTGCCCCCCAGTGTGACTCCCACAAATTCCTTCGTGGATTTCTTCTAACACCTCGGACCCCTGTTTCTTAGTAAGGCATTTGAGTGGGGTAGAGAGAATCCACGTTTGTAGAGTTGGTCATCCAGCAGCGTATATCTGGCAGCTTGCTTCACTATTCGACTAGCTTCCCAGGTATCTTCTGGGGTTGTTCCGTCTTTTAAGTATTTTTGGATTGGAGTGCGCCAATCCTCACTGTCCTCATCACCTTCTTGCCCCCCACTCGAGGTCTGACTTACTTTGTAATCGGACGTCGAGGGGTTCTTCAGTTTGGTGATTACAACCTCCGTGAACTCTGCTTCACCGTTACTGGTAGCTAGTCGGGCTAGGGCATCTGCTTTTGTGTTTTCTAGTCGCGGTACCTGATTGATGTAAACCTGCATAGACATCGAGATCAAATGCGCGGCTATCTTCTGGTAGGTCATCATCTGCTGGTCCTTTGCCTCGTACTCCCCCCGGACTTGGGATATTATTAGCTGGGAATCTCCGAAGACTTGAAGATTGGTTGCCCCCACAGCTAATGATAACCTAAGTCCAGCTATCAAAGCTTCGTACTCCGCTTCGTTGTTGGTTGCTCGGAAGTCAAACCAGATTGCGGAGGTGAAGACTTGTCTGTCCGGGCTGATTAGGACTACGCCGGCTCCTGCTGCTGTGCTGGTTGATGATCCATCTACGTAGAGGTGCCACGGAGCTATACGCCCCCTCGTCGGACCTTGTGGGAAAGTTAGCTCGACGATGAAATCGGCGAGCGCTTGTCCCTTGATCGCTGTTCGGGGTGTGTAGGTTATTCCGTATTGGCTAACTTCTAGTGACCATTTCAGCAGACGTCCGGCGGTGTCCGGTCGTTGTAGTATGTGCCTTAGTGGGAATGTTGTCAGCACCTCCACTGGGTGGTCGAGGAAATAGGGCCTCAATTTTCTAACACTCATCACCAGTGTATAAGCTAGCTTCTCTGTCGGGGTATACCGCAACTCAGCTTCGTGCAAGACTTGGCTTACGTAGTACACTGGCAGGTGTGTTTTTGCCTCTTCTCGGACCAGTACGGAGCTAATGGCAACCTCTGACGCAGCAAGGTAGAGGTATAACTTCTCTCCAGGTATTGGCTTCGATAGGACCTACGTATCTGCCAAGTATGCTTTAATGTCTTCAAAGGCTCGTTGGCATTCGCTTGTCCATACAAAGTGGTTTTTGAGGTGGAGCTTATTGGCTTTGGCCGCCTCTTTATACCTTCGTGTGTTTGCTTTGATTGTCTCGAAAAATGGACAGTTTCGATCACCGGACCTAGAGATGAATCTGTTCAAGGCTGCCATGCACCCGGTTAACCTCTGGATTTTCTGTACGGAATTGGGTACGCCCATCTCGATTATGCATTGGACCTGCGTGGGGTTGACCTCGATTCCTCGCTGGCTAACCAAGTGCCCCAGGAACTTTCCTGAATGTACGCCGAAGCTGGTTTTCTTGGGGTTCAGCTTCATGTTGTAGTGGCGTAGTATGTCGAAGGTCTGTTTGAGGTGGTCGAGGTGATCCTCCTTTCTCAAACTTTTGACAACTATGTCGTCCACGTACACCTCCATCAATTCGTCAATGTGCTGGTCGAACATCTTATTTACCAACCTTTGGTAGGTTGCTCCGGCGTTAATGAGTCCGAACGACATCCTTTCCCAGCAATACATGTTTTTGTTGGTATAGAACGTCGTGTGTTCCTAGTCATCTGGGTGCAACGCTATCTGGTGATAGCCTGCAAAAGCGTCCATGAATGTCATCATCTCATGGCCTGCGGTGCTATCTACCAGCTGGTCAATGTGAGGTAGTGGGAACTTGTCCTTCGGGCATGCTTTGTTCAGGTCTGTGAAGTCAATGCAGAGCCTCCACGTCCCGTTATGTTTCTTCACTAGGACGGGGTTTGTGACCCACTGTGGACACAAAGCTTCTTTTATCAGCTTGTTATCCAGCAACTTCCCCACCTCAATGGTTAGAGCTACGTATTTGTCTGGTCCGTATTTCTTTCATTTTTAGCGTACGGGCCTCCTTGTCGGATCTATGTTAAGTCGGTGGCAAGCGTGCTCCAACGAGATTCCCATTATATCTTCATGGGACCAAGCAAACACGTCCAAGTTGGACATCAAGAACAGTTCCATCCTCGACCGGTACGGTTCAGGTAACTCGGAGCCTATGAAGAGTTCCAAGTCCCTTTCCGGGTCCACCGGGAGTGTTGTTAATTCCTCCATGGGAGTGGCTTTTCTCTTCTGACTTTTCCACCTCGGGTCGCTGATGAACTCGTTCCACTCCTCTTGTGACATCTGCGCAGGTTCATGACCTATGCGCGGTTCGAGGTCACCGGTTTGACCTTCAGCTTGGGTAGGTTCATCAACTGTTAGTACCTCTGGTGGTTTGTCAACTAGGGATGGTTCGGTGACCTGGGGAGTTGGGTCAACGTCCATTGGTCCTGGTTCTTGACCTCGCGCAGGTCCCCCGTCTTGGGCTTCATCAACCACTTCCATGGGCGCAGGTGGCTGATCCTGCACCGGTCCCAAACACTTGGTCGTTTTGGGTTTCTTCTAACCCCTCCATCGGTGCCGGTTGTGTGTCTTGCGCAGGCTCTGAGACTTGTTCGATTTTCGGCAGATCGCCTACCTCCATCATTTCAGTTTTGACCGAGATGGCGTCTAGGTTGTTTGGCTCGTCTATCGGGATTTGCACGTCCTCCTCAAGGACTTGGACCTGCGTCACCGCCTTTTTGACCTGACCTTCTTTGATTTGGAGTAAACACTCTTGGGCCTTTTTCTGGTCACCTTTAATGGTATCGGCGCCTTTCGGAGTTGGGAATTTTACATAATAGAAGTAGGTTGAACACGCCGCTTTGAATTCATTGAAAAATGGGCGGCCAAGGAACCCATTGTAGGAGGGCTGCTAGTCGACAACTAGGAAATCTATGAGCCTAGTCAGTCTCCGCTCCAGGTCCTAGACCGATACAAGTTGGACGCTCAACCTAATAATTCCTAGGGGGACGGTTACAGCTTCTCTGAACCCCACTATCCTAGCATTGCTAGGTTCTAGATACGACTCAAAATCACCTAAGGCATCCAAGGTGGATTTGAAGAGAATGTTGGTGAATGCACCGGTGTCCACAAGCAGCCTGTGAACTCGAACGTTCATGATGTTGGCGGTTATCACCAACGAGTCGTTATGGGGCGTCAGTACCCCCTCCAGGTCCGCTGAGGAGAATGTCAGCTCATCAGTGAGCTGCGCGACGGACCTGGGACCGGAGCTGCCTTCCTGGACCTGGTTTACGGCCTGGATTTCGGCCTTTCTCTTTCTCTTGGACATGGAGGATCCCCCGTCTTGGAGACCTCCGGCAGCTCCGATTTCCTCCTCGAGGACCAAGAGTTCTTGGGTGGGCTCCATGTTCTGTTGAGGTTGAGGAGGTCCCCTTCGCCTGTTCTGATGTCCGTGTTGGCCTGCATCCTCTTCTTCGTTATCAGAGACCTCCCTTCTCTCGAACCTGGGCCTCTTAGCTGGGGCCTTCTTCACGAACTCGGCCAGCTTCCCGTCCTCGTAAAATTTCCACAGTTGTTTGAGGAGGTCTCGGCATTCCCTGGTGAAGTGGCCGATGGACTGGTGATAGGCGCAATACTTGTTGGGATTGAAATTCGCGCAATCTTGGCGAATTCTCCTCGGCTCTTCCAACAAAGCCTTGTCCTTGACTGCCGTGAAGGCGTGGTCGACGGAGACGGTGAGGACCTGGTTGAGCTTCTCCTTGAACTCGTCCCCGTCGCCAAAAGCTTTTAGGTTCTGGGGAGCCTTGTATGTGCCCCCGAACTTCTTCCCGTAGGATTTTTTCTCCTCCGGGGCACCAACTTCTTTCAGTAGTGCCTCCTGCATAGCCACGAACACCCCCGCCTTGTGGTGGAATTCGGTGTAAGTGTCCGGACATGTGAGGTGCATCTCCTTCCAAAGGTCGGTGCCCTTTCTGAGCCCGGCCATCACAGCGATGACTTTGGTGTCCTCGCTCACCGGCTCGCCTTCCAGTAGTATTTTGTCGAACCTCTCCAAGTACTGCTGGTCTGTCTCGCTCTCACCTTGGTGGATGTTGGCGAGGTGGTGCTTCTGGGTAAGGTAGGATCCAAACCCAGAGAAGTGGGCCACGAACTCCCGCGAGAGTTGGCCAAATGAGTGGATCGACCCCGGGGCTAGTGATGAGAACCAGCGGTGGGCTCGGTCTCCAAGAGTCAGCGGAAAGTTCCGGCACTGAGTAGAGTCGGTGGCACCCACCGAAATCATAAAGTCTGCATACTTGGCCAGGTGGACCTTCAGGTCAGATTCGCCCCCGTATGCAGACATCGCCGGGAACTGAATTTTCTTCTGGACCGGTGCGTGGAGGATGGCAGGTGCCAATGGAGATGCGGGGAGAGTGGTGGCGTCAGGTCCGCCAGACTTGGCTGCTACTTGTGATTGTAGCATTTCGATGGCCTTTTTCAATGTGGCCAGCTTATCGTCGCGGGTCACCTCCGGCGGAGGTTTCTCAAAAGTCGTGCGCCTCGTGGACGCATGCCCCTGAGGTGCCTCACTCTGGGGTGACCCCTCCGTGGTGGGTCGGAACTGGCGTCCGCCCTGTAGGCCCAGTCTATCGGTGGCGGGTCTCCTTAGTCGGTAGTGGGCGGACCTACGACCCTGTAGGTCCGACTCTCCCCTCTGGGATGTAGCCGGGGCTGCCGTCCGTTCGACCTCATCGTACCTCGGCCCTAGTCTGCCTTGGAGGACTTCCCTCCTTAGTGATTGGTGGGTGGCGGATGCCTCGGGTGTAGGCCGAAGCTTGCCCGGCATGCGTAGCTGGTTCCTCCACCACCTTCGCTTTTCCAGCGCGCTCCCTATGTTGGCGAGCTTGGGCGGAGCTTGCCTCCTGCTCAGATGGGAGGTCGCTATAGTGACCCCTGGTCTGGGTGCCCTGGGTCGGCCTGGTCTGCTCCCGGGCTTCAGTGGCTGGAGCTCGCCGGGGCACTAGGGCGAGCTCGTCGAGCTGCCTCTGCTGCAACCTTTGCAAGGTTGCGATGGTGCGTTGGAGCTCGTCGGGGTTGCTGGCCAGGTCCCTCAAGGCGGGGTTTAAATCCTCCTGGGTCACTACAACACGCGGAGGTCGCGGAGCTGTGTTTTTCAGGGGAGCTTGGCTAGAGGTTTCTCCCTCAGCTTGGTCTTGGGCGGCGCCCTTCCCCCTCTGGGTGTTCGCCGAGGTATGTTCCTTAGGCTTTTTGGGTTTTGCAGGGGGTAGCTCGCCGCAGGTCGCCTAGGTAGCTGAGGTAGGTCACCGAAGTTGTGGTCTTCCAGCTTGGGTGGACCTGTCCAAGTTTTCATCTAGCCTCACGTGCGATGAATTATCCGAAATTCGATTTATTCGTGTACACGCGCGCGTTTGAAAACTTTTTCGGGCAGAATTTTATGGACCCAAAAATCTGGGTTTTTGCCCAGAAATCTGGGTTTTCGTCCGAAGGAATGAAAATGTATGTGTATCTTCAGTGTTCTTGAACTTTGTCAAGAACACCTTCAAATCTTCAAATCTTCAAAGAAACCCTAATTTTTTGTTTTTCAAATTTCTAAGAATCGGGCCCGTCCTCTAGCGCCAAATTGTTGATAGAATTTACTAATCGTGTTTGTTTATGTGGCTTTATAACATATTAATCCTACCAAATAATAATCGAGGGTTTCGTGTTCTTGAGGATAATATAGAGAGAAAGTAGAGAATTTAGAGAGAGAAAATATTTGTTGTATTATGATTGGGACTGTATTCATTGTGTAATAGTTACAAGAGAGGTCTTATTTATAGGTGTGCGAGTGTGAGACGGCACCTTACGAGCCTATTTGGCTTCCGGTGTTGACGAGGGTTCCTTACCCTCGTCTTGGTCCCCCACACTGCTCCCCTTTCAATGCCTCTTTCTACTACATGTACATGTCCTATCTATACACTCGCTGATTGGGTTCTCGGGCTTGGCGAGCTACCCGGCGAGCTCCATTCCCTTGTGGCATTTCTGGTGGCTATGCTGTCGGCGGATCTCGGCGAGGTCCTCCTCGAGGCAGGGGCGAGCTACCTCGAGCGAGCTCCTGGGCCTTGTGCTATCTTGGGCATTATGGGGTTGGGCTCCGGCTCAACCTTCGTGCTTGAGGGCGAGCTACCCCTTTGTGGGCGAGCTCCCTCGCGAGCTCTCCTCACTTTGTTCGATTGGTAAGCCGATCCCAGGCTCTTGAGGCCTGAGCGAGCTACTATCCACCTCGCCGAGCCTCTTCGACCTGCGGGTCCTTCGTAATTATTTCGATGCCTGTTGTATTAGTTCTCCCTATCAACACAATTGAACTAAACTTTTGCTTCTCCCATGCTGGTTTGCCAAAATGAGTTCCTACAAATCAGATGTGTCAAATGCAGATTAGTGTGCCAGTTGATATTTGGTCTATTACAAGCCTCATTACAATTGTATTGCATGATTACACTTACCCAACAAGAAGCAGAGAAAATAACAACACGCCCATTAATTTTCACTTCACTGTACTTGGTGTGCAGCATCGCTGCCCATGAATCAATTACCTTGAAAAACAAAAAGAGTTGTACCTCAGTTCTAAATCACCACTACCATTTTAGATTTTTATTAAACTTGATGCAACATTTTCTATTTATTAATATGTTAAGTCAATTTCACTTATAGTCAAAAAAATTACCCCAGTCGAAAGCCTGTCATGATGCAGTATTGCAATTATATCTTTTATATATACAACGGCCATAGCATTCCGAGCTCCCCAAACCACAAACCTACATCATTTTTCATATATCAGTATAAAATTTAAATATGCAGTAAGAAGATAGATAGTTATTTCACCACCATCAGTTGTAGAATTCAAAATATTATGATTTTGTAGTCAGTCCGTATCTTATTTCCTATCATCACATCAAAAATACATATTTGTAGTGTAACATTCAACTGTGTTTCTATACTTACTCTTCACCTCCGTTGTTCCAGCAGTCATTTATGTTTGAACGAATATCAGCCTTTACCTTCCGCACAGCGTTGAATTTTGTCTCCCACCTCATCTTCTTCTGTTTTGCTCTCCCTTCATGTACTGCCACTAACTCACCCGTATTCATCTGTGGTGAAAATGGCACTGCTTTTCGATCAATGCTTCGCGTCCTCGATTTCACCATATGCGTCATTGTGCTTGGATCAACCACTCTCTTTGATCTTTTCCTCTTTTTTTTTTGGTGATGCTGCGTCACTACTCTCACCGCCTCGGTCTATAAGTTCGAATGTCCTTATTGTATCCACAAGGCTTTCATTCTCGATTTCCAGCTTTGCCTTCCGTCTCTTCGTAATGGACAGCTCAGCCACTGTGTCCAATACTTTCATTGTCCTTTCATCTTCAAGTACCTGCGTTGTTGTTGGATTTGCGATTGCATTCAACTGCTTCCCTTTCTCTTCTAGCTCCCCCATCATTTGAACCATCACTTGTTTAAGTTGAACAACTTCTTGTTCTTTCATTAGTACCTTATCTTCCCACTCCTTGTTTAATGCACCTATCAAACCTTCCTTCTCCTGAACAATATGTTTCATTTCCGCTACCTCCTCCCCCATCCTTCTATTCCTGCTATCTATCTCCCTAACATGTTCCTCCAACTCCCTTGAGCGTCTCACCTCCATCTCTTGTTTCCTCTCACCATCAGTTAATTGTTCCCCCAATATCTGCAACTCTCGATCTCTCTCTACAATCATTTTTTTGAAACCATCAATCTCAGCCAAAAAATTTCTATTCTCATCCTTTAATTGACAAACGTATTCTTCAGTACATATCCCCCCTTCAACATCTGTTCCACTGTGCAGAATTCCAGCCACACCCATTGCCACTTTGTTCATCTGAGAACCATCTCTGCCAATCACACTACTGTCCATAGTTCTTGTTTGCAGCTGCTCCTCAACTGTCTTTGAGCTCCCTGGCTCACTATCTCCCGTACTCCAAAAAATGGCCTTCTGGACCCAAAGCACACTACCAGCCCTTAACTGATCATTTATATTCCTACCACTCTCACTACCACTGGGGATCGTGGTGTACGATTAGCTGTTGTACCATGTGCCTGACTATCTTCAATAGGGGTACGTGTACCTATGGGCACACAATACTCAGAGTCTGTTTGGTCATTCCATGTTGAGTTGTCAAACTGTTCCGCGCTCTGCCCCGAATCACTTTGTGTTCCACCTTCAGAAATAACTCCACTACTTACTTCCTTCCACTGCTTTTCAAGGTTTATTAGTGTTTCCTTCTCAAATGCAGTGGGTTTCAAAACAACCTTGTGTATCTGCATTTTCATATATACTATATGTAAATAAGATAAACAAATTAAATTTGGATATATGTTTAAATTTTCATTATTCACGTACATCATCTTGCCCGAGTCTGCTTAAGTTGAACCCCTTGAGTAATTTGCTTAAAGCAGTCAAGTCCCACTTTAATATGCTAGGGAAAGCACCAGGGTTTGTTGGCTCGATCATCTTCGTGTGTTCGCACAGCCAAAACTGTTTGATAATCAAAAAACAAGGAAAGAAAATCATTGTAGTATACAATATGTACAACAACATATGGCATCTACAAATGTTTAATGTAAAAGCAGTGTTGTGAGCACTTACAGGAAGAATAATAGCACAGCCTCCTATTTTAAAATTCGTACTTTCAGTCAACTGCCCAATTAACATCGACACAACCACAACATTCCAGTCGTAGTTTTTTATTTCTTCAACCTTCTCCAGATACAATGTGTAGTGCCATGGAATAGAAGTGTTTCTACCAGGAGTTAGTAAGACTGCCATCAAATATAAGTGCAGCAACCTTGCTACATCACCATTTCTTCTCCCATCGTTCAACCGTAACACATCGTGCAGTCTATCCAATATCAGCCTTTTTGACAGCAAATGTCCTCCTCTATCACCACTCATTTCTTTCACAAAACACCTTGCAACCCAACCTGGTACAATGTAGTCTGTATTTTTCATCGGAATATCTGCTGTCCCACATATTATTCCGAAGACCATTTGAACATCTCTGGTTGTAACTCTCAGTTTCTCTCCTCCAATTAAGAAATCACCTGAAGGTTGGTTAAACATACCCATAATATGCTTTATATCTTCTTCGTGCTTATGCCACCTACTCCTATACTGCCCATAATCAACATTCCTAATTGCATAAAAAAGTAGCCAGAATGGGGTTTTTTTTATCACCACAATATTCATCTCGTTGAACCCAAGACTTTGTATCTCTTTTAGCGTTGTAACCAAATTACTCCTAAAGCAATTCCTTCCATCGTCTGGGCATTTACTACCTAATGTAAAACATTTCATTACACACAACAGGTGAGTTTGAAAATTAATATTAATCCGTACCAAAATGGATATTGCTAACTCCTTACTAAAATAGTTTCTGGGTCCCACCTCTGTGTCACTTGAATCAGTTGTTGACTCATACAAGATGTCACCTATTATTCCTCTCGAGGTACCCGGGTCTTCAACACGTCCTGGAATTCCAGGCATTAAATAGTAGACATCTTGTTTAAAAAAGCACAACACTTACTGTGTTTATATTGAGGTCCCTGGATCTTCAATAAGTGTTTTAAATAACTAAAGATAAGTTAACGTATACTTTCCCAAATTACAAAATTTCTTCATTTATCACCACCTACCATGATTTACATTTCATTAATTTACAATCCCACCCATAGTTATTGTTTACAATCCCACCCACTGTTATTATTTCATATTGTCAATACCTCGTCCGCACTGAACAACATTCTTATCTCTTCTACGTCCTGCATTCCTTGACCTCCGTCTTGATGGAGAATCAACACCTGCACCAAACATAGCATATAAACACATTGATATAATTCTGTGTTATAGTCCCTTTCTTCGTAAAAATATATATAATATCTAAAAATGTCACCAGCTCTTGCTGTTGAACTTTGAATACTAGATGCCATTTTTGCTGTCAATAGCACAGAAAGAAATTACACATTATACTATTATTACTATGACCTTATGCCCACATTAACATTATGAATTACACGCTGCTTCATTAGAATAATCATACCAAAATGTCTCTAGTTCATCATTAGTGCCGTCATTTTGTTTTCCTTTTTAGAGGAGAGTAAATATTATGGTTTACTATGACAATACATAGTTTTTATGCTTAGTAACACTACCATTTTGTTCTACTTATGTATGTTGACCACAGCCACATTTCTCATTACTATAAAACATATTCCACACTGCTTTATTTTAATTATAATGCAATATATATATTTAAAAGCTATGGTGGTGCACTTTTTGTCCACTTAATTATATATATACAACAGTTCTACAACAATACATTGTCATACAAATTCTCCATTTTGTACAATAGCCTAAAGAATTTCTAAACACAATTCATGGGATTCATTAACAAAGGTGCACATAATTGTACCTTAGTACACCTTACATTGTGTTAGTACACGCGCACCACGACCACATACATCTACATAAACCCAGACTACATTATATAATTATTCTTCACACACTCATCCAAAATTCTTCCAGTTCAAGGGATACATATAGATAAGACAATGGGAGTACCTCCTTCTACATGGTGTTGACGTCGCCTCTCGCCTACACGATTTTTATCCCTCTCATGGAAACGTACACCCAAATCTCGTCTCCTCGTCATTTCAATCTTCAGGTTGTTTTCTGCATAATACACCATCTTAAAACCAAAGAAAAATAAACTTCAAATCTCCATTCTGACTTGTTTAACCCACGAATAATCCCCAAATTTGAAATACGATGTATTAATTCATCAAGGGTATCAAGTATCCTACGAAAGCGTGATATTTTAGTTTATGGTGCATAAATCGAAAAGTACAATAGATTCCTTAGACGGTGGCATTGACATACCTGTATGAGGATTTCTTCGCTGCTTCTCGTTGAACACCCACCATTTCTACAGTATACATTCCATACTATTCATTTTCTGATGTACCAAGGAAATGAAAAGGTCGGTTTTGTCTCTTTTTTTACCCATAGTCTACTTTATGTCAAATCAACATCCCATTCGTCAACTTTGCTACAGTTCCAATACTGTTTATACTCGATTATATTAGTCTACATCCCTAGCCTACTACGGAAACTTAATAATTAGTCTTGCTGAGTTGGCACTTTGTGAATTGGCTCTGGATGAATCATTTTGAGGATGGGGGCCTTACATGTGATTACCCTAATGTAATTGGCTTTATTAGTAAGTTCCCCTAAAAGAAAATAAAGCAATATAGTTAATTATAATCTGGCAGTGGCAACTGATTAAAAATCTTTGAGATCCAATACTGTTCAACAAAAGGTACGTAACCGGGCTGGGTTGTACTTTCTTGTCATCATAAAAGCCCAATAAAGTTGATGCTGGCCCATATTCGCATACAGAAAAAAATAAAAATATATCTTTTTTGTAATACTATAGGTTCAAACTATATACCCTCAAATATTATAAAATACACCTATTTTGTTTTTTTATAAATTTTTTTTTAATATATCTCTTCCAACCCATCAACTCCACTTTCTTTTCTTCCTTCTTTTTCTAATCGCACAACAATTTCCCTAAATTATGTGAATCAATATCTAAGTCCCTGTAATAATTTTATAGTCCTACGAATGATTTTTTTTTCATTTTGTAATGTCGAATAATGAATTCATGAAAGACGGTGATGCAAATAAAAAAAATCTGTATTTTAAAATTATTTTTTTATGAATATATTAAAATTAAGGAATTATAGTTTTATAAGCCCAATAAGTTGATACCAATTTGATTTTAGTCCCAACCAATTGTTTATTTTGATTTTGATCCTATAAATTTAAAAATATTTTGAAATTGGTCCTATTACATGTAATAGCAGGTTGCACATCTTTGTTTGACTTTTTATTACAAGTGACAATGATAATTGAATCTTAATGTCTGGGGTAATATTTATTTAAATAATTTCTTATAATTATTGTTTAAAAATTCAAATTATCAAAAATTGTTAAAAAAATTCAAAATATATAAATAAAATAATCTCAGTATTATACTATTAACTAAAAGTTAAACCGGTAACATGTGCTTTATTAATAATAATATATAAATAAAATAATTTCAATATTAATTAAGAATTATTATTAGAAATTTACTACTTATATTTAAAATTTTGAAATTTATAAAAAAAAATACTAAACAAAGAGAATATATTACTCCTTCCAGGCAAAAATTTTAGTTATTAACGAAATGGACGTGACTTTAAAAAATATATATAATAAAAAATGTAAAATTTATTTATAAATAAAATAATTATTTTTGGAGATAATAATAAAATAATATTTTTTTATAAAGTGAATGAGAATAGATTTTTAAAAAAGTATAAATACGGATTGAGTATAATTGTAAAAATCAGATTTGTTTACATTAGAAAACTTATGTTTAATTCATAAATAGCTAAAAACTCATGTGAGTACGTCTTTCTTTGATAACACATTAGTTAGTGCATGGTTTAGAATTTTTTTAATCAGAAGAAGAATTTTTATAATCAGAAGAAGAATTTTTTTAATTGGAAATATATAGTAATTATAATATGGTTAAAGAGATTAAGAATATATACATAATATTATTTTTCTAAATATGATAATATATAATTATATTTTATTACTCTCTTTTCATCTTATAATCCTCCTCCTCAACTAAATAAATAATAAAATATATTAAGTTAATTCTTTGCTTATTTATTTATTTTTAGTATTATTTATTAATCAAAAATTATTTCTAAAAAAATATTTATTTTTAGTATTATTTATTAAGTTAATTCTTTTATTATTTATTTGTTAACTTAATTTATATTATTTAATAAATAAATTCTTTTATTATTTATTAAGTTAATTTATAAAAAATACTAAATAAATAAATTTAATAACTTAATTAAAAAATGTTAAACAAATAAATAATAAAAGAATTAACTTAATAAAAAATCAAATAAATTAAAAAATGTTAAACAAACAAACCAATAAATAATAAAATATTTTAAGTTAATTCTTTTATTATTTATTTGTATAATATTTTTTAATTTATTTTATTTTTTAAATTAACTAAATATTTTTTATAGTTTATTTGTATTATATTTTTTATTTGAAATTAGTATTTTTTATAAATTTCAAAATTTTAAATATAAATTGTAAATTTCTAAAAATGATTCTTGATTAATATTGAGATTATTTTGTATATTATTATAAATTTAAATTTTATTTTAAAAAAATAAAATAAAATAGATACTTATAGTGTATATTGGGGGTATATAGTCGGGCCCAATACTATATATAATTAATAAAAAATGATATAGTTTGCTGAAGGAAGCACGAGAATTGTCTGGAACATTGGGGAGAAAATTATGAAAACGCGAGAATCATCTCCTCTGCCATATAAATAAATCTCCTCATTCTAACTATTTCCCCATCAAATAATTTATCAGATAAATTCTTCCGAAATCATCAAAAAAATGTCGCTGATTCCAAGCTTCTTTGGGAACCGCCGGAGCAACGTTTTCGATCCATTTTCACTCGACATTTGGGATCCTTTGGAGGGCTTTCCTTTTTCCTCCTCCCTGCCGTCCTCCGCCGGAGAAACCACCTCGGTGGCTAGTGCTCGCATAGACTGGAAAGAGACGCCGGAGGCCCACCTCTTCAAGGTGGATGTTCCCGGGTTGAAGAAAGAGGAGGTGAAGGTGGAGGTTGAGGACGGTTCTATTCTCCAAATTAGTGGGGAGAGGAGCAAGGAGCAGGAGGAGAAGAACGATAAGTGGCACCGCGTCGAGAGGAGCAGCGGCAAGTTCGTCCGCCGCTTCAGGCTGCCGGAGAATGCTAAGTTGGGTGAGGTGAAGGCGGCGATGGAGAATGGGGTGCTGACGGTGACGGTGCCGAAGGAGGAAGTGAAGAAGCCCGAGGTGAAGGCAATTGATATCTCTGGTTAATTAGCCCTCATTTTTGAGAATAATGAGCATAATGTTTGTTTAGTGTGTGTGTTATGGTCTGTAATTTTGCGTATTTTCTGATGTTATGGTTTGTAAACAATATCATGACCGAAATTTCACATTGTTAAGGTCTGCATTCTATAATTTGGTTCTGTATTTAACTTTGTAAACAATTATCAACAGTCTGAATAAATTTTCCACTACTATTGGAATAAAATGTCACGATTTTGTGTTTAACAAGTATGCTGCTTAAGATTTCTAGCCACTAGCCAGTAGCCAGGTGTAGTTAGTATAGTTATTAACAATATGACATATGGTTGAGGCCATCAACAGAGTAGATATAGAACGTCTAAACATCAGAATAACAACACGCAATCACATGTGTTGAGGAAGTGAAAAAGATCGAGGTGGAGGTTTGTAAAGAATAATGCGATCAAAATTTCACAATGTTAATAAAGAATCTGAGTCTACTTCTTGTAAGATGGAAATATTGTCCAATGTTTGATAAACAGAGTATGCATGCACAGAAATGCTTCTAAACATTTCAACTTTGTAACCTAATTTCTCACTTAAAGAAACTTTATTTTGAAATTTAAATAATTTACAATAATCCTTTTCAAATATATTTGAGTGAACTGATTGTGTGTTGTTTAATTTTAATTCTTAGATATTAAATTTTAGATTCTCAGATAATTGGTCCCACTCCATTATATAATTAAGAGGGTGTTAGCTTATTGTACTCCCTCCGTCCCAATATTTTTTTCATAGATGAAATTTCACGTATATTAAAAAAAAGTGAAGTATGTGAGTGTAAAGTTAAATAATACTCTCTCCGTATTTTTATAAGTTGTTCGTTGTTTTTGGGCACACGAATTAAGGTAAAAGTGAAAAAGTACGAGTGATGTGATGGAAAAAGTGAAAAAGTATAAGTGATGTGATAGAAAAAGTGAAAAAGTATGAGTGATGTGATGGAGAAAAGTGAAAAAGTAATGAAAATAGTGTAAAAATATTGAAAATAATAATAAAGAAGTGAATAGTAGTTTCCAAAAAAGGTAAAAAAGCAATGAGCAACTTATAGAAAGACGGACGAAAATGGCAACATGAGCAATTTATAGAAAGACGGATCAAGTAAAATATAAAAAGTGTACTTTGTTGATTTTTGTGAGTGTGAGTTGTTTTCTTTTTTGGGATGTGAAGAAAAAGTTGTGACATCCATATAAGGAAAGTGTGAAATTTATCTTGGGACTGAGAGAATATTATTTAGAGGGTACGTATTACTGTGTTTTAAGGAGCTTATAATAAAATTCTGAAGGAGCTTATGATAAAATTCTGTCAAACACTTTAAAATGATTATATTCTTTTCAACTTTGATCACATCATCTTCTCAATCAAAGATAAAATATCCAATTAATCCACTGTAAGAAAAGAACGGTGACCCAGTCCATTATTGTTCCATGCGCATTTTTCAACCGTAAAATAATCAATCACAAGTGCATTGTGTCTTTCTACTACGACAAGCACGAGTCAATCTCGGCTTTTTAAAAAATATATTTCATTCGTCCATGAAAAATATGCTCAATTTTTTTTTACGTGGTTTAATGCAATATGTCAAAAAGTATTACATAATATTGTGAGGTCTATTTTGAGTAAATAAAATATTTATGTAAAGTACATATGATAATACTTTTCATAAATATTTTATTTATTCAAAACGGACCTCACAATATCCCGTAATACCCTCTGACATATTATATTAAACCACATGCAAAAATGTGAGCACATTTTTCGTGGACGGAGGTAGTATTATACTCCCTCCGTCCCGAAACTATTTTCATAATAGATCCGGGCACGCGAATTAAGAAAAATTAAGTATGTAAGTGTAAACATAAATAATAAAATAAAAAAAATGTTCTTTATTGACTTTTGTGAGTGTAAAAATTTTCCATTTTAGGTGTGTGAAAGAAGAGTTGGGACGTCCAAATAAGGAAAGTGTGAAAGTGGTTTTGGGAATGAGGGAGTACTTTTTATTTATATTTATATAATACAAAAACTTATATACAAAATTTTACCATGCAAATATCCATTTTTAAAAAATTCGCAGTTCTAAATCGGATCGGGTCGAATTTGAGTATTTCTTTTTCAGTTTTTTACGCTCCCAGTCATGTTACAATTTGGACAAAATGTGTGTTACAATTAGATTAAATGTTGTTTTTTACACATTCATTTATTTTTGTAGAAATAAATATTTTTCATACAATGCAACACATACATGTGTTACATTGTATGCATAACACATACTCCCTCCGTCTTTCTATAAGTTGCTCATGTTGCCATTTTCGTCCGTCTTTCTA
>JAPKLY010000590.1:141185-183480 GCA_026898435.1 Prunella vulgaris
TGTTGCCATTTTCGTCCGTCTTTCTATAAGTTGCTCATTGTTTTTTTACCTTTTTTGGAAACTACTATTCACTTCTTTATTATTATTTTCAATATTTTTTATACTATTTTCATTATTTTTTCACTTTTCTCAATCACATCACTCATACTTTTTCACTTTTTATATCACATCACTTATATTTTTTCACTTTTTCCATCACATCATTTATACTTTTTCACTTTTACCTTAATTCGTGTGCCCAAAAGTAACGAGCAACTTATAGAAATACGGAGGGAGTACTAACATATGTTAGCTCATATAATAACACAAATTGAGGAGCAAATATGTGCTACAATTAGAGTAATGTGTCACTGCATATATGTGTTACAATTAGAGTAAATGTGTGTTACTGTATATACAAAAATATATTTGTCCTTAGAAAAATATATATTGCACTTTATATAACATATGTAAGGTATTAAAATATATATTAGTACAAGAAAAACATACTATCAACATAAATCAACAAAGAGAATAAAAAATAAATTAAGTAATACATATTTTCCTCATAGTTACTTGAAAATACAAAAAAATAATTTTTTAAAAATTAGTAACACAGATTTTATCTAATAGTAACACGCATTTGCCCAAATTGTAACATAACTAGGAACGAAAAAAACTATAATTACAAGTTGCACGAATTTTGAAAAAAATATTCAAATCCGTCCCGACCCGATTTAGATCCGCAAAATTTTCAACGATAGATATTTTTATGGTAGAAATTTCTACATAAATGTTGCTCTTTATATAAATATAATGAAATTCACATGTGTTTTGATTTTAAACAAAAATGTGAGTAGAATTCATGTTTCAACTTTCAACCTTGATTTCGGTGTCTAAAATAAAGTCATGTGAAGTGGGTCATTATTTCAGAAATTCATATTCGTGATTCATCATTGATTTTCGTGTATATACACATTACTTTTATATGCTGAAATAATCGGAAATGACTCCATTTTGGGGTTTTGAAGAGGTGTGCACTTTTTCTTTGTAACTCCATTTAATCTCGAATATTTTTCAACAGCTTCTTCTTGAGTGAAGCAGGATTGCATTGTTTCCGCTCTGCCGAAGTAATTTATCTGCACTCGATGTTGGAAAATGTGCAATGTACTCTTTGAAGAGAGCTTCAATTTATGCTCGCCTAATTTCTCGAACTTAGGTGAATGAAAAGTTAAGTTTTAAAGTTTGTTGTAACAAATAGAAAATAAAAGAAAAAATTATAATTTTTTGTTCCACACTAAAAAAATATTATTGAGAAAGTGAGTATATAAGAAGAAATTCACTTTTAGTTTGTAAAAATTATTATGTGGTTATGTTCCTCCACACTCTACGTATGCTCCAATTTATTTTCCACTATACTTAGCATTCGGATGTGGTGCAAGAGACACAACAAAAACTACATATGAAACTTTACAATAGACCCACTTTCTCTTCTTTCATTTAGTGAGTTAATTAGCTAGCTAGTTAGGTATATTAGGATTGTGCAGCACCACATAGACCATTATTTTCCAACTATTGATCATTTATGATTGTGCCTCTTTTTAAATAAAATGAGAGATATTTTTACTTAAGAAAAAATGAGTTAGTATATATTCATTTCTTCCACGAAATTATTTTTCACTTTTTTATTTGTCTACAAAATTTTTGTTTATTTCTTATTTAAAAATAATTTACATTCACAAATATAAGTTTGAGCCCCACAATATCCCAATTCTTTTGTTATTTTATATTTCATTTTAATATAATATTAATTTTCATTAAATTTCCTACAACTTTTTTATTGAAAATTAATTTTAGGGAGTATTAAAATGCTGGAGTTTATTAATGAGTTTGGCACCCTATTAATAGTGGAGAATCTGATGAATGGTCATGATTATGTCAACATACCTCCAATCTAATTGTCCCAATTCTTCGTCTAGACTCTCCTAATAAAATATACATCTAAATTCTTTTCTTTGAATTGATATTTTTAGAGAAACTACAAATATTCTTCAACTACTTTTATTTAATAAAACAATGAATGTCTATCGATTTTAATACCATATAGCAAAGTAATTAGTATTTTTTAATAAAACAACTAATATAATTCTGAAAATAAATTTCCCAAATACTTGAATTCATGACCATTGATTTACATGTTATAGTGTTCTTACAACTTATGCAACAATAATTTAATTGTATCTTATATTTTTTACAAGAGTTTCTTCAAATATCCACATATTAGACAAAATTGTTTGTGGCCCAAGTTATTGGCACTAATTGTTTTTTAGAATATACTGCTCGAATAAAATCACCGTTGAATGAATACACTATCCATTTATTCCCAAAATACCCTAAATTCCCCTCCATCTTTTTCTTTTGAAAAAAACCCATCTGAAAAAATACACTACCCTTACACATTGTTCTCCGTCTTCGGCCAATGTCCATCAGCATTGTTCGTCCACCTCCGCCGCTATTAAGCGTCCTCACGCTGCATATGGGTAAATGTGAGTATTTTAACTGTGATTTTTGGAGAGTAATATGTTAGTATATATGTCCTAGAGACAATCATTATGAGGACAATATACTTGATCATATTCAGTCATTAATGAATTATTGATTTGATCAATAATATTCGGCGATACACTTATAGAATAGTATGTTTGATTGTTTGCATATATTCATATATGTGTTCCCATGAATTAATGTTGTCATTGAGATGTGAGACTCAGATGACTATGACATAGTTCTTAAAGTAGCCCCAATCGATGATCATCGAGAATGGGATATCGATGATGCGATTGAGATTGGTGTGTGATCTGCATCATACCCTCAGAGGGTGTAGTGATTCTCACAACTGAGGGATACTAGGTATCTCATGATGGATGCACAAATACTTTGAAGAGTATTGGCATACACAACCGAGAAACTATTTGATGTACTCTATTTACGTGTCTATGAGAGTATCGGTTTGTGGAGTAGTGTAATAATCCTCTGACTTGAGGTCAATACACATGACATGTATGGAGTGATGGGCTTTGACCATGACCGACGCTTGCACTCTAAACGGGGTAGATATGACATGTGTTGGGCGCATCACGAAGTACATGTGCGTGGTAGTTGAGCCAAGATAGAATTCATTCTTCAAATAGATTTGGAGAGGATACTCGACTTCTCATAACTAATTGGAT
The DNA here is from genome assembly GCA_026898435.1 of Prunella vulgaris. Lineage (NCBI taxonomy): Eukaryota > Viridiplantae > Streptophyta > Magnoliopsida > Lamiales > Lamiaceae > Prunella > Prunella vulgaris. The sequence goes on from JAPKLY010000590.1 coordinate 144,395, forward strand.
CGTTAGTCATTGGCCAATGCATGTCGCATTTGAAATAGTGTTCAAATGTGATAATATGATCAATTAGTAGAATGAGATAACTTGATTAAGTTATTAGAATAGACACATTATCATGTTCTAGACTTAATCGGAGTATTCGTGAATGAAAGGACCATATCACTTTGAGCTTCACATTACAGGCTGTTGTTGTATCCTTGCAACATACCTCATATGTTGAGATTGTCTGGTTTATTGTCTAGGGTTCAACTAAGACCATTAGTTTGACTAATCGCTTGACATATGAGGGCCTATGGGTCACACAATAAGTAACCCATGTTTACGAATTAAGTTGGTCAGATTAAATATTTGATTAGATCATAAATATTTAATTAATGGAGAATTATAATAATTCTATTAGATAGAATTATAAATATTTAATTAAATTAGATTTAATTAAATTAGATGATATATTAGATATAACATAATAATAATAATCGCAAAAACTCGTGTGCATGCAAGTGCATACTATGCACTTACTTTTGGGCCTAATTTTGGCCCAATTCGATTATTTATTTTAATTAAGGCCCGATTGTATTTTCTTTTTTTGAAGAAACTGGCCCGATTGTTTAGTTTGTTTAATAATTGAAAAATACACGGATCTGATCCATACCCATTTTCGTTTGAGTTGGATACTATTTTTACTTCAGCTTTCAAATCATTTGCCTTCTCTCTCCCACTATCTTCTCTTTTTGTTTCTTCTCTATAATATCAAATTCTCTCTGGCGATTCCATTTTCGGCGGTTACAGAATTTCGTTTTGGCATGACATTTCTTTGTATGTTGTTTTTCAATGTTTGTTTGTTGTTATTCAAGTGCATCGACATGTATTTTTTACTGTTATTTTATAAATCATGGAGAATATTTATTTTTTGAGTATTTAGATGTGTTTTTGTTGTTGCATGTTGTCGATTTTAGGGTTTAATCATGAAGAAGAGGAAGAATGTTGACTCTGAAAGTGTTTCAAAGAAAAAAATTGTTTATCGTCGGAGGAAATTTCAGAAAACGTCTCAAGATGTTGCTACGGCTATTGTTCCTTACGTTCCTCCCAGTGATAAATCTGAAAAAGAGATGGAGAAACAATGTTCTGTTGTTCCTGTGAAGAAGGAGAAGAAATCTGATAAAATTTCGAGTTCTTCTGTTGTTGTTCCTAAAGCTAAATCTCGCTCTGAAGATTTGAGTCAAAAGTATGTGTTTCTTTTTATTTCTGTTGTGTATTAATGTTTGATCATGTTTTAATTTAGAGTGTTGGATTTTATTCTTTGGGTATTCATGTTTTAACTTAGGGTATTATTTTTTGTTCTTTGGGTATTTATTTTTTAACTTAGGGTTTTATTTTTTGTTCTTCGGGTATTCATGTTTTAACTTAGGGTATTATTTTTTTCATTGGGTATTTATTTTTTAGCTTAGTGTATTTATGTTTTAACTTATGAATTTTTCAATACCTGTAGTGTAGTGTACATAGTATTTATGTTTGAAGTTAGGGTATTGTTTTTTTTTTCATTGGGTATTCATTTTTTAAGTTAGGGTATTGTGTTTTGATCCTCTGGTATTCATGTTTTAACTAAGGTTATTTGTTTTTTGTTGTTCTGGTATTAATGTTTTTACTGAGTGTTTTTGTTTTTTTCTTTGAGTATTTATGTTTTAACTTATGGTATTAGTTTTTTTTCTTTGGGTATTCATTTTTTAACTTAGGGTATTTGTTGAGCAATTTATACAATTGAAAGATTTATGTGGCTAGTTATACTTAGGAAATCACTCAAACAATAATCTAAGGATATTAATCAGGTTTATAATATGATTTAATAGTTGATATGTAGAGAGAGAAATTATGTAATATATCTTTTGTATTTTGGAAATCAGATCCTTACAAATGAGGTTTTTCCTCTTATTTATACCCTTCTAAGGGTGAGGTGGCATGTTTACAAGCCATGTGGCCTCTGGAGGTGACATGTGTCCTCCACTTGTCATCCTCTCAGTCACTTGCTCCACTGACTCTAACTATAATGTTCTACGCCTTTCCTATAGGATCTTCGAACATCCTGTGTCCTCTTCCTCGGAGTATAGCGAGCAACATGGCGAGCAGATGGGCGAGCACTACGGGCTTGTTCTCAGAGTTTAGTACCTTGCCTCCCCAGGAGCCGAGCGAGCAGGTCGGCGAACATCCGGGCGAGCATGTGGGCGAGCAGCTGGACCACTTTAGTTTTGCTTAGACTCTTATTTCTTTAATCCTCGAGCTTAGATCCTTTTATCAACATTTGCCCCTCAGTATATGCTTTGATTTGATATCAAAGTATATGCTGGAGTTAGTCTACCAAGCGGACGAGCAGTTGGGCGAGCAATTGGGCGAGCAACTTAGCGAGAAACATGGTGCTCGTCTTGGTGCTCGCCTTCTTGCTCGCTCTCTCTCTCTTCGGCAGTTAAAGTGACTATCCGGAAAATGAGGCGCCTCCTCGTTTCGTGCGCCAATCAGTCGCATGAAAAGGCGTGCCTTTTCAGAGTCTTTTCAAATGTTTTGCAATTTGGTCCCTGGAATTCTTTCCCTCTTTCACTTTGACCCGAACATATAAATAGGGGTTTTCTAAGCACTATTCATCTTCTTCTTCATTTACTGTTTCTCCTTTTAGAATTCCCGGCGATTTCTTCTTCAATCTTTTCCCGATGACTCTCAGGAACCTTCACCACTCCGGCGACCGGTTCTGCGACTTCAACATCCCAGGTAATTCCTCAATTCCTTTCATCTTTTCTTCACATTACCTTTATTTTCTTTTAATTTTTGCATGTCTATTTTATGTACTTGTTTACCGGAATTTCTGATTGGAATTTTGTTGACGACGCCCCTCATCCTTAGTTAATCACACCTTAGGATCAACCTTGTCTTTTCCTCTTTCTTCCCGAATCCATGTCGTCATCTTCGAGCCGGACGATTTCTCACCAGAATCTGGGCAAACGGCCCATGGTGGAGAACGTAGAGGAAGGTGGCCCGATTGCGGGCTTGTCCTCGGTTCATTTGGCGGGGTCTGATTCCGCGGTTGAGGAGGTAAACCAATTTTTGGAGAAAGGAGGCGAGCAAGCCAACGAGGAGGCCAGCGAGCATCCCTGCGAGCACATCGGCGAGCAGCTGGGCGAGCAAGAAATCGAGCAGCCCATTGCTCGCCCAGAAGGGGATGATGCGGAGGACGTAGAGATACTCTCCAGCAGTGGCGATAGCGACGACTCTATCACTGAGTGGTTCGAGTCTGTTAGCTTCCCTCAACTGCACATGTCTGAGAGGTCCATCCCCGAAGGCATTGCACAAGAGTTCGACTGGAGAGCGTACTACGAGCGGTATGCTGCTGACTTCCCGACACCTCCTCGACAGTATCGGGAACTTGAAAAAGATGACCGCACATCCTTTAAGGCGAATACCGTAGTAAGCGTCATTGATGAGGATGATCTTGACCACATCCAGAAGGAGTATCATATTCCCTGTGACGTCACCATGTATGCTCCCCGGGAGAAAGAAAGAGCTGACCGCCCCCCGGAAGGATTGACAGCCATAAACGTGCACACGTTGGCTGCTGGTGTGACGTTACCCTTGCACCCCCTTATCGGGCACTTTTTGGAGACGACGGGTTTAGCGATCACACAGCTGACCCCCAACACGTGGACATACCTGATATCACTATGCACGGTTTTTGCCTTGGAGAAGTACAAGGATCGCCTGACTCCTCAAGAGGTGAATTACACCCTCTGCCTTAGCAAGTGCTCTGAGGAGGGCCAAGGCCATTATTACCTTAAGGCGAGGAGCGACATGAAGATCCTTGAGGGACTGCCAAACAAAGTGAGAGACTGGAAAGAACAATTCTTTTTTATCGGCGGTGACTGGCGGGCTCCTGACAACAATGAGGGTCTTGGGGGACGTATTATGACCCCTACTGAGTTTGGCGAGTTGCAGCGTAGGACTTGTTTGCATGCTTTGAACATTATCCTTTTTTGATATTGTGTCTGATGTCTTTGTTCTTTTGTATTGCAGGCTTGATCCCTCAGCGCTGGAAGAAAACGAGCTTATCTGAAGAATTCAAGTTCACTTGTATTCTCGTTTGTCGCCGGAACAAGAAGGATAAAACTTTTGACTATCTAAACAAGCCCAGCTGCCGCATTGCTTCGGGACTGATCACAACCCCTCACCATCTACGAGCTCAGGTTGCCCATCCCGCAGGTAAGGTTGTCTTGTACTTTTGAGATTGAGATTTCATGCAAAATTCCTAACTCTTTCTGTCTCTTAACGCTTGCAGCTTCTGAAGTCTCTATTGCTATCCCTCCGTCTTTTAAGACTTTGAACCAAAAATTCGGGATGGCACGTACTAAGAGGGATCCCCCATCCGTGGTGTTAGCAACTCAAATTGCTGCTAAGACTACCAAGAAGACTGCCGGAACCGGGCCGAGCACACGATCCTCTGCTCCCTCTCGAGCCCCCCGCACCGAAGCTCAACAAACTCCGGGTGACTCCCCGAGCGGCGGCGGTCGCCGACTACAACTGGGTGATGGATCACGCGTGGAGCGTGAAAGTGGGGCGGCCAAGAGGGCGAGGGTTTCAAGGCCTCCAAGTTCAGGAGGATTAGGTCGGGTCGAGGTTCTGGAGTCTACCCCTCCCGTTTCTGCTGGTACCCCGACTGCCCCGGCATCTATCCGCTCGATCGGTCAGCTGACCGACATCACATACCTGGGATGGGACCAGGAGCGGGCAGCTGGGTATGACATGTTTATACTTCTCACATGTTCATACTTGACATTTTCTTGTATCATACCTCTGACATGTTTATACTTCTCACATGTTCATACTTCCTTAACATTTTCTTGTATGGCCCTTTAAGCAGGTATGACCCTACACGTTATCAGCATCGTAGCCCGCTGGTCCACCAGTTTGCACTTGCCCGTCCTCCAATGTCTCTTAATGAGCTCAAGGGCCCGGTCTGAGGAGCTGTTGAATCTGCTGTCCGACACTGGACCCATCCCCAAAACGCCATCATTCATCATCAGTCGTTGACTGATAACATCCGCACAACCATGCATCACTCGAGTGGTGCCCTTATCACCGCTCAACGTGCTATCGAGCAGGCTGTGACGTTGGAGAAGTCCTACGCGGTGTTGAATGATAGCCTAAGGAAGGAGAGGGACGAGATGAAGAAAAAAGTTGCCACATTCGAGCCCAAAGCGAAGGCTTCTCTGGATGCCGAGCAATCGGCGATTGCAAGTGCTGAGAGATCCCGGGTTGAAGTGGAGGGTCTCCGGGTTGAGCTGGCAAGTGTCCGGGCACAGTTGGAGGAGAGCAGGGTTGCCCGGGGAAAGATTGCTGAGCTGGAAAAGGAACTCCAGGCCACCCGGACTGAACTCGTTGATCTTAAGGCTGCCCATACTGATTGCTATACCGCTGAAGCCGTTGCGGATATCCGAGCGGAGTCCTCTGACTTTGGCTTTGTTTATGCCTTTGCTGAGAATCTTCGGGCCTATCACCATGCTGTTGGTGAGAACGAGGACCCTTGGACAGCCTTGAAGAAGGAGTTCACCGACTTCCTTACCGAACGTCCTCTTAAGGAAGGTTTGGTGGTGGATATCGGGGATCTTGAGGAGATGGGAGTCGACTTAAGTGCTGTGCTTTCGACACTTAAGATCATCGGTGGAAACTATTCGCCTCTTCAGATTAATGCTGAGGACGATGCGATGGTGGACACTGAGGGTCTATCTCCATTCGAAGTCCTCCCTGGTCTCTCTCCTTCAGGTGTTGGCGAGCAGGTAGGCGGCCAGGCAGGCGAGCAGGCCGTTGGGCCAGTAGATCAGGGTCGTGAGCAGGCTGGCGAGCAGGTGGGCGACCAGCCTGGCGACCAATAAAGTGATGGGTTTTTTTTTTCTTTTTGTTTCAATTGTCCTTGGAGACGTCTTTACTTTTGCTTTTTCGCCCTCGAAGGCGCCCTATATGTACCCGAACATCTTTTGCCGTTTAATGCATTTGCAGTTTTTCTTTTATTGGCTTTCGCTTATATTTGCTTCTGCTGTTGATACTTTTGTCTTAGTTATTTAATGCTCGCTTTTGTTGTATGGTGTTTTAATTGATTCGTCTTACTTTTCCTTTTTATGGAATCGCAAATTTACACCTTATTTTTCATCTCTTTGGATGTAGGCTTATTGATTGGTAAGGACTCCCCTTTTATGGTTATAACCTTAGGGTTAGTCTCAATACCTTTCCTTTATTGTGGACTCGTAAGTCTTGAGAGCTTATAACTTGAGGCATCTTTTGATACATCAATTTGAAAGGAAACCTCTTTTATTCAATAGAATGATAACTTTACAGATTTGCCTCCTTCTATTACGGACCTGCTTGCCCCTATACATGTTGGACAAGCAAGGTTTTCTTGAAAATTTTACATAAATCTTCATTGGTAGAATTTCTTGAGGTGTGTCGCATTCCATGTGTATGCCGAAAAGTTACCTTGCATATCCTCCAGGTCGTACGTCCCATTTGGCCAACTTTTTGTTACTTTGAACGGACCTTCCCATTTTGGACCAAGTACTCCAGTCGGGACTGCTAATATCCTTCGCATCACCAGGTCACCAATTTGGAATTTTCTATCTTTAACCTGCGAGTTGTAGTATCTCTCGGCTCGTCGCTTATAGACTGCATTCCTCAATTCTACCGAGGTTCTTATTTCTTCAATCAAGTCTTTTTCTACCGCCATATCATTTTCATTTGCTTCCTCACTGTATTCGATTATCCTCCATGTCCGATACTGGACCTCTACTGGGATGACTGCTTCAACTCCGAAAGCCATTGTGAATGGTGTCTCCCCGGTACTTGTCCTGTAAGATGTTCTGTAGGTCCATAAGACTTCCGGAAGCTCGTCGGCCCAACCCCCCTTTTTTTCTTCTAACCGGATTTTTAGGATGTGCTTCAAAATTTTATTCACTGCTTCAACTTGTCCATTTGATTGAGGATGATATGGTGTGGAGTAATGTTTCTTGATGTTCCAAGATGTGCAAAAGTCTCTTAACTTATTTCCATCAAACTGCCTCCCGTTATCCGTGACTATCGACTGTGGTAACCCAAATCTGCATATCAGGTTCTTCCAAATAAAGCTTATCATCCTCTCTTGGGTTGTCGTCGTTAGAGCTTTAGCTTCGGCCCACTTAGTGTAATAGTCCACGGCCACCACTACAAATTTTACCCCTCCCTTCCCGGGAGGGAATGGGCCGATCAAGTCGATACCCCATTTAGCGAATGGCCATGGACTATATACTGACTTCAATTCTTGTGCTGGGGTATGGATGCTCGGAGCGAACTGTTGGCACTTCAAGCATCTCTTAGCATATTTAATAGCATCCTTTCGTAGTGTTGGCCAATAATACCCTTGCCTGATGGTTTTGTAAGCCAAGGCTTGCCCCCCAGCATGTCCTCCACATATCCCTTCATGGATTTCCTTTAACACCTTCTGTCCTTCTTCCGAAGAAAGACATTTGAGTAATGGGAGTGAGATTCCTCTTTTATATAACTGCCCTTCGATCATCGTGTATCTTGCGGCTTGCTTCACAATCCGTTGTGCTTCCCATGGATCTCCTGGTTGCTCTCCGTTGGTTAGGTATTTACTGATAGGTGTTCGCCAATCATCGGTAGACTGTTGCTGGTTATTGATTATCTGTTGCCCCCTCTTCAACACTTGATTAACATAATCAAATGTTGAAGGATTAATTAACTTTGTGACTACCACTTCTGAGATGCTTGGTTCTCCGGTGCTTGTGGCTAACCGGGCTAAAGCATCTGCTTGGGTGTTTTCTAGTCGGGGAATCTGCTCAATGTACACTTGCTCAAACTTTGATATCAGGTGTGCAACGATCCTTTGGTAAATGATCATTTGTCGGTCCTTCGCCTCGTACTCTCCTCGGACTTGAGATATGATTAGCTGTGAATCTCTGAAAACCTGAAGTCTAGTTGCCCCCATAGCTAATGATAGTCTCAAACCCGCGATAAGTGCCTCGTATTCAGCTTTGTTGTTTGTTGCTAAGAAATCGAACCTTATTGCGGAGGTGAACACCTGTTTATCGGGACTTATCAGGACGACACCTGCTCCGGCTGCGGAACTTGTTACTGAGCCGTCCACATAGAGGTGCCATGGGTAAACACTTCCCCTCGTCGGATCTTGAGGGTAGGTTAGCTCTACTATGAAGTCTGCCAGAGCCTGCCCTTTGATCGCTGTTCGGGGTGCGTATGTTATACCATACTGGCTGACTTCTAGTGACCATTTTAGTAATCGCCCGGCAGTATTAGGTCTATGTAAGACTTGCCTCAAGGGAAATGTTGTCAAAACTTCCACTTGATGGTCGAAGAAATATGGCCGGAGCTTCCGCACACTCATCACCAATGCATATGCCAATTTCTCCATTGGGGAATATCATAGTTCCGCCTCATGCAGCACTTGGCTGACATAATATATTGGCAGATGCGCCTTACCTTCTGCACGCACCAAGGCTGAACTTATGGCTATTTCTGATGCCGCCAGGTATAAGTACAGCTTTTCTCCCGGCACCGGCTTTGACAGGATTTGGGGATTGCTGAGGTAATTCTTTATATCTTCGAACGCCTTTTGGCAAGCATCCGTCCATACATAGTTGGTCTTCCCGGTCCTTTTGCAGATGCCTTTGCCTTTGATAGACTCGAAGAAGGGTCTATTCTTGTCCCCAGATCTGGATATAAATCTGTTGAGTGCCGCGAGACATCCGGTAAGTCTTTGAACTGCCGGTACATCCGTCGGTGGTCCCATGTCTAGGATACATTTTACTTGCGACGGGTTGATTTCTATGTCCCGTTGACTTACGAGATGCCCCAGGAATTTGCCGGATTGTACCCCAAAGCTGCTTTTCTTTGGGTTAAGCTTCATGTTATACGCCCTCATGATGTTGAACGCTTGCTTGAGGTGCTCCAGATGGTCTTCTTTTCTAAGACTCTTCACAACAATGTCGTCCACATAGACCTCCATTGTGTCACCACGGTGTTGGTCAAACATCTTGTTGACTAGCCTTTGATATGTGGCGCCGGCATTGATCAACCCGAAGGGCATCCTCTTCCAACAAAATAAATTTTTATTTGTATAGAAGGCTGTATGTTCTTGATCATCAGGGTGCATGGCAATCTGATGATAACCTGCAAAGGCATCCATAAACGTCATTAATTCGTGTCCCGCCGTATTGTCTACCAGCTGGTCGATGTGGGGTAAAGGGAAGTTATCCTTTGGACATGCGGCGTTAAGATCTGTGAAGTCTATACATAGCCTCCATGTTCCATTTGGCTTTTTGACCAAGACAGGGTTCGCCACCCATTGAGGACATAGTGCTTCCTTTATGAGTCTATTGTCCAATAGTTTCTTTACCTCACCTGTCAATGCCTCATACTTGTCTGGCCCATATTTTCTCCTCTTCTGGCTGACAGGCTTCTTTGTGGGATCTATATTCAGGCGATGGCACGCGTGCTCCACCGGTATGCCGGTCATATCCTCGTGTGACCATGCAAACACATCGAGGTTTGACCGAAGGAATTCCTCCATCCGGCCTCTATAAGGTTCCTCCAACTCTGACCCGATAAAAAGTTCTAGATCCTCTTTATTTGGATCAACTTGTATGGATCTGAGCTTCTCCACTGGTGTGGCGCGTCGCTTTTTATCTTTCCACCCTGGGATCATCAATTGGTCCTTCAAGGTGCGTTTCCATCTCCACCGGAGTAGGTTCATAGCCCAACCGGGGCTCAATGTCTTCCGGGGCCTCTATCTGAACCTCCGGTGCTGCTTCCATTTCACCACTCTCTTTGGCTACGGTCACAGGATCTTGATCTTGATTCTTTGGATTATTAACCGTTTGTTCCTCGTTCGGCCGGTCTTGCTGGAATGCATTATCTACCTCTATGTCTTCCGGCGTCTGGTCTACTTCCATCATTTCGGTGTCTACTGAGCCGTTATCCAAATTGCTCAGCTCGCTTGTGGAGGGCTGTGATGTTGGATCTTCAAACACTAACACCTGGTTAACGGGCTTTTTCAAAGTTAATAGGCATTCTCGCGCCTTCTTTTGGTCCCCTTTAACCGTACCTGCACCCTTAAGAGTTGGGAATTTGATACAATAGTAGTAAGTAGAACATGCAGCTTTAAATTCAGAAATGAAAGGGCGGCCAAGGAACCCGTTATAGGTGGATGGTTGATCTACGACTAAGAAATCTAACAACCTTGTCATCCTCCTTTCCGGGTCCTCTAGCGCTACAAGTTCTACCGGCAACCGTATTACACCTAGTGGGACGGTCACAGCCTCTCCGAATCCCACTATATTGTGATTACAATCCTCTATGTAGGATTCATAATCTCCTAGCTGGTCTAGTGTCTTTTTGAATAGGATGTTTGTGTAAGCTCCAGTATCCACTAGCAGTTGGTGTACTCTTGCGTTCATGATATTGGCGCTGATAACCAAGGAGTCGTTGTGCGGTGTAAGGATCCCTTCGAGATCTGCTTGAGAGAAAGTCAAATCCACAGTTGGTTTAGTAGTCGCCTTTGATCTGGACCCCATCTCCTGTACCTGATTGACCGCCCGAATTTCTACCTTCTTCTGCCTCTTTGACGCTGGACGGCCATCTACCATCCCTCCTGCCGAACTAATTTCTTCGATCACAAGGATTTCTCGGTTCGGCTTCAGATGTGTCGGCCTTGCTGGTGGACCTCTTCTTACTTGTCTGTTTGGGGCCCTCTCTGCCTCATCGCTTCCTTCATCATCCGAGGCTTCCTGTCTTGTCGGACGTTGCCTTTTTCCTGGAGCCTTCTTTACGAATTCGGCTAATTTTCCATCTTCATAAAATTTCCACAATTGTTTCAACAGATCGCGGCACTCACTAGTGAAGTGCCCGATACTCTGATGGTACGCACATAATTTGTTTGGGTTTAGCTTGCTGCGATCCTGCCTGATCCTTCGGGGTGCAGCCAACATATCCTGATCTTTCACGGCTGTGAAAACGTGGTCAATCGAGGTAGTCAACACTTGGTTTAATTTTTCTTTGTATTCCGCCGAGTCCCCAAATGATTTCAAATTCTTCGGGGCCTTGTAACCACTACCACCAGGCTTCTTTCCATTCTTGTTATCCTCAGTCTCTGGAGCTAACTGCTTGGCCATCGCTTTTTGCATTGCGACGTACACACCAGCTTTGTGGCGGAACTCGGCGTATGTACTAGGACAAGCCAGATGCATTTCTTTCCACAGGTCCGTTCCTTTACGCAGTCCCGCCATGACTGCCACAACCTTTGTGTCGTCACTGACCGTTTCACCTTCCAAAAGGATTTTATCAAACCGCTCCAGGTATTGTTGGTCAGTTTCCTCGGCCCCTTGCGAGATGTTGGCCAACCTATGTTTTTGTGTCAGATACGTTCCAAATCCCGAAAAGTGGGACATGAACTCCCGGGTCAACTGCCCAAATGATTGAATCGATCCAGGTGTCAAGGCTGAGAACCATCTGTGTGCCCGGTCTCCAAGAGTTAAGGGAAAGTTCCGACATTGCGTCGCATCCGATGCCCCCATTGATATCATATAATCGACATACTTTGAGATGTGAACCTTGGGGCCAGACTCTCCCTCGTATAACACTGGTGAGGGAAACTGTATTTTCTTCTGGATAGGTGCAGTTAGGATGACTGGTGACAACGGTGATACTGGAAGTGATGTGTACGTCTCCACCTTGTCCTTGATGGCCACCTGGTGTTGTAGGTCCTCCACAGCTTTCTTCAATTTTTCGATCTCTAGAACGGACAACCCACGGGATGATCCCCCTCCTCGAGGCTGTTTCGGGTGCACCTCATGATGACGTGCTGCCCCCAGCAATCCCTCACTTCGGGCGATTTCCCAGTGTGGTTGCTGGAGGTTACTTGCAACATTTGGTCCTAATCTCTCGGACGCCCGTCTCCTCAACCTTTCTTGCACAGGCCTTCGTTGGTACTGGGCATCAGACTCGCAAGGCTCCTGGCGGTATGAATGCTCCGACCTTCTACCCTCTGAGTGATGACCTTGATTACCGCGCTTATCGCCTTGTGACCCGTCAAGGCGTTCAGGTTGATCATATGCTTGGTCGGCTGGTCGCCCCGCTGATCGCCCATCTGCTCGCCCAGCTGGTCGCTGGTTTGAGCGTGGGGGTTGTGGTCCAAGGCGATCAGACATTTTTTGTTTGCCTCTTGAACTTTCGGGCACGACACGTCCACTATTGGCCTCTTCCTCCTGAGGATGGTAGCTTGTTCGAGTATCATGTCTCATCTCAGTCTGGGCAACCTGAATCACCGGACAACGTGCCATTACCATCTGCTGCCTTTGTAATTGTTTCAGGGTGGTCATCGCTCTCTCGATGTCCTCGGGTGTTCTAACCATTGATTCAATGGTAGTTTCAATCTGTTGACCGACTGGAGCTGCCGGTAACGCCGGGACACGAGCTTGTTCAGTTTGACGGTGTCCGGATGGTCCTCGTCCTCTCCACCTTCGACTTGTCGAGGTAGTGCGGGATTCATCGTGGGAGGCTTCGTATGTATATCTCGTCATTGTTTCCGGTGACAATTGAGTATAGTAGATGGGTTTTTAAAGAAATCTTTTCTAGCTCGTGTTTTCGAAGACAACAAATTCTTGAAAACACTCACAATTGAAGATATTCCTCAAAACGTTTACCGAACTTCGAAGGGCGTTCTTGGTGTTCTTGAGAAATAATGAAGAATGAGTATCTAATTCTTCAATCGACGAAGGTTCGGGGCCCCTCCTTCTAGCGCCAAATTGTTGAGCAATTTATACAATTGAAAGATTTATGTGGCTAGTTATACTTAGGAAATCACTCAAACAATAATCTAAGGATATTAATCGGGTTTATAATATGATTTAATAGTTGATATGTAGAGAGAGAAATTATGTAATATATCTTTTGTATTTTGGAAATCAGATCCTTACAAATGAGGTTTTTCCTCTTATTTATACCCTTCTAAGGGTGAGGTGGCATGTTTACAAGCCATGTGGCCTCTGGAGGTGACATGTGTCCTCCACTTGTCATCCTCTTAGTCACTTGCTCCACTGACTCTAACTATAATGTTCTACGCCTTTCCTATAGGATCTTCGAACATCCTGTGTCCTCTTCCTCGGAGTATAGCGAGCAACATGGCGAGCAGATGGGCGAGCACTACGGGCTTGTTCTCAGAGTTTAGTACCTTGCCTCCCCAGGAGCCGAGTGAGCAGGTCGGCGAACATTCGGGCGAGCATGTGGGCGAGCAGCTGGACCACTTTAGTTTTGCTTAGACTCTTATTTCTTTAATCCTCGAGCTTAGATCCTTTTATCAACAGTATTAATTTTTCCAATATAATTTATATTTATATTGTTATTTGTGCAGCAAATTTCTAACACAATGTAGTCCCAGTTCATTAGCTCAATTGACTGGATCATTAAATGAGAAACAAAGAGAAGCTGTTGAGAGTATTGGGTTTGGTGGATTGCTTCATGTGAAGATTACTAAAATTTTTAGTAAAGAGATGTATTTCTTTTTAGTAGATAATTTTAATGGAAACAGTCTGATGTTTACATTGGATCAATTTAGGCATTTTTCAGTTAGTGCTAATGATGTCTATGATGTTCTAATGATCCCGAGGAATGAAGGCAACGATGTTCCTGTCTACTCAAGGTCAGATGATTTGTCTGCGTTTACTTCTTTTAGGGAGAGGTTTGGTATTGCTACAAAAACTCAAATATGGAAAATTCCTCCTATTATATTGGAAAAGTGTGGTGATGGTGGTGATGATTTTAGGAGAATATTTGTTCTCTATTCTTTATGTTGTTTTCTTTGTCCTTCTGCCAATAGAACTATAAGTTCTTATTTTTTTAAAGCTTTAGAGGATGTTGGTAATATTTCAAAATATGATTGGTGTACATTTGTTTTGAGGAGGTTATGTGAATCTGTTTTGACGAATCGAAACAATGGTGTGAAGAATATCAGTGGTTGTGTTGTTATTTTGCAAATAATATATTTGCATCGTTTGAAGTGGAGAGGTGTGTGTCAGCCTAACTCGATCCCATTGATCAAGCACTGGACTGATGAGAAAATTAGGGAGAGGTGTATACAAGAGGCTATTGGTGGACAGTTTGGTTCTGGTGAATTAGTTGTTGATGTTTATCCTTTATCTGTTAATGGAAGCCTGAAGAAATCAGAGGCCCAATCAAAGGCTCATGAGAAGAAAAAGGTTGGTGATGATTCATTTGAGGTATGATTCATTTCATCTTTGGGTATTTAATAAAATTCTCTTTGTGTATTAATCAGTGGCACTTGAGGTATTTTTATTTTCTTTTAAGGTATTTTTTTTATTCAATTGGTATATATTTCATTATTGTTTTTTGTAATTTTATTTCAGGATATTAAAGTGCTTATGCAGTCAATTGAACAAGATGCAAGAGAATTTTCTTCGAATTTTATGGTTAAGGTTCAGAAGCTATTGGATTACATTGACACTGCGAATTCAAACAGCTCACAATTGGAATCTACGAGTGGATCTGATGTTTCAGAAACTCAAAATTTTTTTATGAATCCAAAGCTTCATCGTTATGTTGATACACTTGTTAAGTATGTGACGATGATGAAGGAGTTGGCTTCTTCAGCTCCAAGGTTTGAATTGCTTACACCTGAAAAAGTTGTTTATGCAACCAATTTAAGTGGTGATGAAGATACTTGGTTCCCTGAGGGGAATTATGCTGATATTGTTGGAGATGGTGTTCATCTTGAGAAAGGGAATGAGATTTTGGGTAGAGAAGAAATTGAGAAAGAAGGTAATGTGGGTTTGAAGGAAGGGAATGTTGATGTGGAGAATGTATCAAAAGAAGCAATTGAAGGTGTGAATCAAGGAAGTGACAATGCTGACAATGCTTGTAAGGTGAAAGAAGTAATCAATGCTGACAATGCTGGTAAGGTGTCTGAGGTTGTTTCGGAAAGAGATGTTGATAAAAGTGTGGAAGGGAAGGAAATTGTGAAGAGTGGAATTGGTGTAGGAAATCCTGTAGAATTGAATTTGTTACAGTTGGAAAGTGAGGTTGATGATTTTTTTATGATCCCTGTGGAAGTTGATGTTCCTGTTGAGGTTGAAGAGAATTTGGTTGGGAAAGTTCTGAAAAAGTTTGAGAGAGTTGTTGATGATCCTGCTGTTGTTGATGTTGAGTCACAGAGTACTCCAAAGGATCTTGTAATTTTGAAAGGGAAGGGTAGTTCTTTGGGTAGTGCTAATGAACAACTTGATAGTGTAATAAAATCTATTAGTGTGGAGAGGAAAGATGTAGGTGATGATTTGGGTAGTTTGTTTTGGAAGATTGATGCTGAAAATGGATATGTTTCGAAATTGGTTACGAAACATAAAAAATTCTTGAAAAATATGTATCGAACTCATTTGGAAGTTGTTGATTTTTGTTTCTATGAAGGGAAGGATGATGTTCAAGTGTAAGTAGCCTTTTAATATTTGTATTTAAATATATAAATATATTGGGTGTTTTTATATTAAAACTGTGTGTTTGTCTTCTTTTAGGGACAATTATTATGATCACAAACATCATATTTCTATTTATAAGGATGGGATGATGACATTGTTGCCGAATGAAGAGATTGATATTTCTGTTATTAATGTGTGGTGTTTGGAGATTAATGGTGAAATTATCTCTGATGGTAGGCGGAGCAAATTCTGTTTTAATCTCAATCACAGTGTAAGTTTTTTTTTTTTTAGTGATTTTAACTTCAATTATAGTGTTAGTTCTTATTAATAGAAGTTCCAATATGAAAGATTTCAATGAAATGTACTTTATTTGTGTTTTTCTTGTTTTTGTTCTGTGTTTTTATTGTTTCTGTTTTTGTATTTCTTAGTGTATTAGTATTTTATGTTAGTGTATTTATGGTTTAGCTAAGGGTATTAATTTTTGTTCTTAGGGTATTTATGTTTGTTCTTAGGGTATTAATTTTTGTTCTTAGGGTATTTATGTTTGTTCTTCGGGTAATATAAATTGTTGATGGGGTATTATATTTTGTACTTGGAGTATTTCTGCTTTCTTATTGGAGTATTATTAGTTGAACTTCAATTATAGTCTTAGTTATTATTAATATAATTTCTAATATGACAGATCTCAATGAAATGTAATATATTTTTGTTTTTTCTTCTTTTTTCTGTGTTTTTATTGTTTCTGTTGTTGTTATTGGTAGGGTATTTATGTTTTAACTAAGGGTATTAATTTTTGTTCTTTGGGTATATATATTTGTTCTTTGGGTAGTATAATTTGTTAATGGGGTATTATAATTTTTTACTTGAAGTATTACTATTTTCTTATTGATGTATTGTTAATTGAAGTTCTTATACTTCTCTTCTTTTTTTTTATGTAAACAGTATTTGCTGGCACGAGTGATGATAGATAAAGAACCAATTTGTGCTGTTTATGATGATATTTGTGGTATCTGGAATTAGTGGGTATCTCTTCATGAAGGCTCATTTTTTAATGCAGATATGGTTAGTTTTTATAATATTATTTTCTACTTTTTTTAAATAAATATTTTGTGTTAATCAATGTTTTAATAATTATTTTTTTTGTCTTTCAGATCTTTGTCCCGTTTTGTATTCACAGTCATTATGTTGTTTTTGCAATTAATTTTGTTGACTCTATGGTACATATTTTGGATAATATGAAGCACGAAGAACATGTCACTGTTTATTACAACTCTGCTAAAGTATTGGTAAATTATTTAAGAATTTTTATCTTATTTCTTTATATCTATTTTTTTTGTGTTGTATTATTAATTAAATTTTGTTCTATTTGGTTGTTTTATAGTTCTCCATGATGTCAAAGTATTTGATATCTAAGAAGCATCCGAGAGCAGATTTTAATAAGTGGAAATGTGAACAAGTTGAGTTGAAATGGCAGACAGGAAAGGCTGATAAAGATTGCGGTGTGTACATGATGCACCATATGAAGCATTTCAGTGGTTTTGCATACTCTTCACCAGACATGACAAAGGTATTCTATGTATTTTATGTATTATTTAGATTGAATTTTTGTTATTTTCTTTATTAGTAACTTTTTTTTTATTCTTTATTCATTAGGCTGCTATTCGGTTAGTTATGCGGGCAGAAATTTGTGCAGTTTTAGTTCTGTCAAACTTCAATGAATCTAGGTCAAAAATCATACAAAAGGTATATGATTTTTATAACAGTAAGGCAAGTTTGATTGAGAGTTTTGCTTTAGAGAAGAAGAAGAAAGGTGAGAAAGCATTAGAAGTGAGGAAAAAGCGTGCAGCTGATAGTTTAAAGAGTTTGGATTCTAATTTGGGAAGAGGAAAGAGGAAAAACAATTGATTGATACACTTTGTTGGTTTTGTTGGGGTTGTTTACTGAACAATTTGTCGGTTAACACATGATTGTGATTGTTTTGGTGGTTGAGGTTGTTTACTGAACAATTGATTGAGGTTGTTTTGGTGGTTGTTTGTGGTTGTGTTGGTGGTGATTGGGTTTTTGGACAAATATAACATATGTGTGTACATATTATATGTGTTTATATTAGTGGAATAGTTTTAATTTCTCAGTATATTGATGTGTTTTTTGGTGTTTTTATGAATTATCCTTTTGAAATAGTTAAAATCTGTGTTGTTAATGTTATTGAATAACTAGTTTATATTTTTTAGGTATTTTTTAACTTAGGGTATTATTTTTTGTTCTTCGGGTATTTATGTTTTTACTTAGGGTATTGTTTTTGTTTTTCTGGTATTCTTTTTTTAATTTTGGGTATTGTTTTTTGTTCATAGGGTATTCATTTTATAACTTAGGGTATTGTTTTTTGTTCTTTGGGTATTCATTTTTCTAACTTAGTGTATTGTTTTTTGTGTTTGTTTTTTTTCAACATTATTTAGGTTTTTATTTATTCTTAATTATTTAATTTTGATTTTCTTTTAAATATTATAAGTACCCCAAGAATAACTTTGAATAATGATTACCCGAATAGTAATTATGAATACCCCTTGAACAATTATCAGTACCTCAAGAATAACTTTGAATACCTGAAGAACAATTATGAATCCTTATAGAACAATAATGAAATATTTGTATTTTATTTAATTAAATTATCGTATCGGGTTATAAATTATAAATAGCTAATTTAATTTAATAATTTACTGTTTTAAAATTCTACAAATTATGAATATTTCAAGAATCTTTTTGTGTATATGCATTTTAAAATACCTTAAGAATAAATTTGACTATCTGAAGAAAATTTATAAATAATTATAAAACAATAATGAAATAATTATGGTATCAGGTTAAAATTATAAACTATAAATAACCAATTAAATTATAAATTTAATTTAAATTTAATAAATTATAAAAATTTGAAGAACCATTATGTGTATATGCAGATTAAATTTATATAAACAAGAATAAGTATGAATACCCCAAGATCATTTATACATACCCCAAGAATAAATTTGACTACCTGAAGAACATTTATGAATACTTATATAACAATAATGAAATATTCATATTATATTCTATTAAATAATTGTATGAGCTTATAAATTATAAGTTTCTAGTTTAATTTAATAATTTGTTTTTTAAAATTCCACAAATTATGAATATTTCGAGAACAATTATGTGTTTATGTAGATTAAATTTATATAAACAAGAATAAGTATGAATACCTCAAGAACAATTATAAATACCCTAAGAACAATTATAAATACCTATAGAACAATTTATCAATAACACTAATGATTATGAACATAAAATTAATAGAAAATTATAAGATAATATTAGTTAATTATAAGCAATAATACCAAAATAATTAATGTTCAGAATTATCCCATTGTACCTAAAGCAAATAAAAGGAAACCTCTCATGAGGCAAAATAGTTATCAATTTGACAAAATAAAAAACATCAATTGTTTTTAACAGTTGCACGTATGAGTGTATCAGATACGAACTCATACTCCACCATGCTTCCAACTGTCACATTGTTCTCAATCAGAAACCTCTTCCAGCCACTACACATTGAATATACTCCTCCTCGCCTTATCCTTACTTGAACAGTCCAAAGCCTATCTTGTTCATCTTTCAGAGTTATCTCAGATTTGTTCCTTAGTCCTGTTGTTATCATGAAGCTAATAGGAATGTCCTGCAACCAATTTATTGTTTTATATATTAATTAGATGTAAACAAGTTTTAAATAGTATGTACATGTGTGTATATGTATATAATTTTACCATCTTGTTGGCCTGGAAGTGGTAATCTTTGACCTCTTTTGTAAAAGCCAGGTTCATCTCTTCCAATGAAAGCTGGTTTTCTTCATTATCATCTTCATTAAAAGCAGGTTCATCATCCTCCCCTCCTGTTAAACCCAAATTTTTAAAACACAAATGTTAGTTAATTAAAACACTTCAAAATGTATTAGAAATATATTTTTATAATTTAGATGAATTTATGTTTTTGAAAATAACAAACCATCACTTGGGCAGTTCTTGCAGCATCCTGATTTTGAAAATACTATAACATGTAGTGTATTTGCATCAACCAGTTCAAAATTCAGGCAATCCAGTGTTTCTATGTTGTTATCTTGGACAAATGTTGGCCATCCATCATTCAAATAATGAAAATTTCCTATCTTGTTAATACTGACCCTCCATGTTTGTCCAGGTTTGTAGCTAGCTGTTAGAGTTACCTCAGTAGAAGATTCTTCAAACAAATTTTCAAAATTATCTACAAACATAGGAGGTACTCTCTGCACACAACATCAGGTAATTGTCATTCAATATTCTATACATTTTTATATATTATACATTATAAAAAATTTACCAATCTTGGAAGGAAGTACTCTTCATTGAACAGTATACGAACGAAAGAAGTCATCTGTTTAATATAAAAAAATATTCATGTTAACATTAACATTACTCATAAACTAAAATATAGCAGCTCAATAACAATTTATTAATATTTTAAGAGTAATATAATTATTTAGGAATCTTAATACTCAAAGAACAAATATTAATACCTAAACATGATTTATTATTACCACAAGACTAATTCAAAGAACAAATACACAAAGTAAAATAATTATTTGAAGAGTAACATAATTATTTAGGAATCTTAATACCCAAAGAACAAATATTAATACTCAAAGAACGAATATTATACTGTATAAATCACTCTGTACTTTTATAGCTATATTATTATTTGAAGAATATACCTGAAGAAGTAAAACTTGAGCATTTTTTTCATTAAATAAATGAAGTACAAGTAATATTCTACGAATAAGACAAACATGAATATATTTAATGAACTAAAATATAGATAGATAGATAGATAGATAGAGACATACAGAGTCAGAGATAGAGAGAGACTGAGAGTGATATAACGATGGGGTATACATGTTACCTTTGAATGTTGTCGCGGTTTTGTCGTCGAAGATTCCGGCGCTTTGTAGTAGAAGTTGACTGTCGTCTTTGTGGTCTAAGGTTTGATGTTGATTTTGCTCTATATAGTAGTATATTATATTATTTATATTATAATAATATTATATTTTTATTATTATTTTTAATGAACCCTAATTCGTTTATTTATGAGTATTTTTTATTTATTATCTGTGTATTATATAATATTGTTTTAGGTATATTATATTGTTCTACTTGTTTTATTGTGTTATTTTATTATAGTTGTATGTTATTATTGAT
The DNA here is from genome assembly GCA_026898435.1 of Prunella vulgaris. Classification (NCBI taxonomy): domain Eukaryota; kingdom Viridiplantae; phylum Streptophyta; class Magnoliopsida; order Lamiales; family Lamiaceae; genus Prunella; species Prunella vulgaris. Next base: position 165,177 of record JAPKLY010000590.1, read on the forward strand.
CTTCGAGTATTGATTTTTCATATTTGGGTATTAATCTTTGTCATAAATGTATTATTAACATATTCTTAGGGTATTCATATTTGTTCATAGGGTATTCATCTTTATTCTTAGGGTATTCATCTTTGTTCTTAGGGTATTCATATTTGTTCTTAAGGTATTCATATTTGTTCTTAAGGTATTTATATTTGTTCTTAGGGTATTGCTGATATAAATAATAACAGTAAATTAATAAGCATGTGAAATAAGTTTAGTAACACATAAAAAAATAACAATTCGAAATCTATATATATAAATCAAACATTAAATACATTCCTATATCAAATTATATGAGGATTAGGTGTAATTGACCCATATTCTTTCATTTGAGATGTTTGGAATTTTGTTGTCTTTCTTTTTTTTCTGCTGTGGACAGCACTCTTAATCCTTTGACTTCTTCCCTTAGTTACTGAGCGTTCCGGATCGAGAATTCTGTTTGATGTTTCAGAATGACCTTCAATGTCTTCTTGCTGCTTTGAATTTCTTCCATCAAGAACTGAACAAATCTTGTCATATCCTTCCTCTATGACTTCTCTCATTTCTTCAATATCTTCACTCATTAATATGACATTGTAGTATTTTCTTATGATATCATGTCTCCAAGGGATTTTGTTTCCACAGTTTACCCTAATTCAAAAAAAAATATTAGTTAGAACCTGTATAATTTACTAATACTCCATCTTGAAATCAGACACACTCAAAGAATTAAAAATAATACTCTAAGAGTTATTACAGAATACCCAAAAATATAATACTCTAAGTTGTACCTGTTATCATTTGTTTCTTCAGCTGCAATCTTATTCCATACCTCTTCCTTTGCAAGTTTGGTCCATCTCTTCAAAATATAATTATCAGGTATTTTTTGTATTGAATGTACATTCATCACCCTGATGCAGTGATAGCATAGTATTCCTATTTCTTCAAACTTCTTACAATCACAGCTGAATAGGTTCATTGCAGTGTCATACACTACTCTGTTACTTCTTTCTTCCTCATCACTCTTGACATTATAAACCAATGTTGTGTCACAGAGTTCAGCAACCAAAGAAGATGCAAATATAGATTTTGAGAATTCTTCTTCAAATTGCTTAAATAAGCTATGGGTGTATACCTCTGCAGCATGCTTTATAATCCCTTTCATTCCAAAAGGAGATTTTGGTGTCATTCTAGAACAGTTGAATTCATCCTTTTTTTCTGTCCTTCTCCATTGACTTATTGTGTCATTGAAAATCTTGTAGAATTCTGTCAAATTTGTCTGTTTGTGAGCTTTGAATCCGATTGCATGATTTGTGCTTTCATTTCTTTGGGATGATCTTATTCCAGCAGAAAATATATTCTTACTCAATGCTGTACACCATTTTTCCTTAAGACTATATAGTCTCTTGAACCAGGTATTGTTTTCCAGTCCATAAGTTGATATCATGTTTTGCCAACTGATTTCAAAATCATTCTGATCAGCAGAACCTGATAAACAATAGTTAAAAGCATTTTTGAATGGGCCATCTCTCTTAAGTTCTCCAAATCTGGAAATTGCATTTTGTTGGAGATGCCAAAGACACAATCTGTGTCTTGTTTCTGAAAATTCCTGAAATAAAATTTCAAGTTACCAAAATACTTAAAGGCAAATATATTTATACCTATAGACTAATTAATTATACTCTAAGAAAAAACAGTAATACCTGAGAATAATATATCAATACCCTAAGAACAAATATGAATACCCTAAGAACAAATATGAATACCCTATGAACAAATATGAATACCCTAAGAAAAAAGATTAATACCCTAAGAATAAAGATGAATACCCTATGAACAAATATGAATACAATATGAACAATATTTTTATACCTCAAGTTATAACTGCATTTGAATCTGACTAAGAATATTAACATGTGAAGAATAATACTTGTATATCCTAAGAGTAATATATTTATACCCTATGAACAATTTATGAATATTCTTTTTGATAAAATATGAACATCCTAATAAATAAAAAGTATTATATATTTCAACAATAATAGTATTAGAATACATTAAGAACAATATATTAATACCATACCTTTTCCACAGCATTTGCTATGGCTAAATCTTGGTCTGTGAATATAGTGGGGCTTTTATGTCTCATTGATTTCTTGAAAATCTGAATAAGCCACTCAAATGTTTCTGTCTTTTCATTTGATATGAATGCACAGCCAAACATCACATTTTTCCAGTGATTGTTTATTCCTACAAAAGGAGCACAAATGAGATTGTATTTGTTTGTTCTGTATGTGGTGTCAAAAACCATCACATCTCCGTAGATTTGATAATCTTCTAACATTAGAGAGTCTCTCCAAAATATACTAGAGAGTCTTCCATCTTCATTCAACCTAATTTTGTAAAAAAAATCCTTTTCTTCAGATTCTTGTTTTTCCATAATGTCAATTAGGTTTCTGGCATCCCCTCCTTTAATTTGTTCCATCTTTAATCTGTTCACAAGGTTGTAATGATCCTTCATTGTGTGTCCTAAATTTTCTTCACCTCCAACTTCATGTGACATGTATTTATATGAGTCTATTATTCTCATGCCTGATGACAGCATATCCTCTATAACCTTGGCTTTTTCTGCTGTAATTTGTCTTTCAGAACGATGTAAATGGCCCCACTCAATCCTAGTTAACACATGATTGTGTTCTCTTTCATGTTGTACAACTTCATATGTTCCTTCATTAGTTCTCCTGATTAGCATTTTAGCCTTGCAATCTGTCCTTGTAATTCCAATACTCCTTTTTCTTTCTGATGTTCCAGTGCCCGAATCACTATTATCCTTTCTTAATCCAGAACTAGAACAGACGAACAACTTGGACAATAATATACGTTCATCCCCCCGAGAAAATCTGTTTGTTGATTTTCTAACACTGAATCCCAGAGAACGTGCATGCATACAATATAATTTATACATTTTATCTACTGTATCTTTTTCCACACCAAGTAAAGAACCTCTTATATCTCGGGAATCTGCTCTAGATTCTAATTTAGTATAGAAAATAATTTTATCAGTATAAATAACAAATATAAAATACCTGAATAACAAATATATAAAACCTTACTTTATTAAATAAAATTTCAAGTACAATTGTATTGGTAAACAAGTATCATTTAAAAAAAATTGATGAAGAATTTATAAATACCCCAAGAATTCTTTATCAATACCCTTATTGTAGTTTATGAATACCAGTAGTGTAGTATATCAAAACTCTAAGAATATTCTATGAATACCTGAACTTTTGTTTAGTAATACCTGAAGTATAGTTTTTAAATACCCTAATAATAGTTTATGAATACCCTTATAATAGTTTATTAATACCTATAGTTTATTCTATGAATTCCTTAAGAATATTCAATGAATACCTTAAGAATAGTAAATAATTACCCTTATATTAGTTTATTAATACCTGTAGTGTAGTATATTAATACCTTAAGAATATTCAATGATTACCTTAACAATAGTTTATCAATACTCTTATAATATTTTAACAATACCTGTAGTGTAGTGTATGAATACCTTTAGAATATTCAATGAATACCCTAAGAATAGTTGTCCAATATCAAAATAATATTTTTATGAATACCTGTAGTGTATTTTATTAATACTTTAAGAATATAAAATGAATACCCTAAGAATAGTTTATCAATACCTTATAATATATTATTAATACCTGTAGTGTTGTATATCAATACCTTTAGAATATTCAGTGAATACCCTAAGAATAGTTTATCAATACCTGTAGAATAGTTTTTAACAACCTCATAAATAATATTACTAGAATTATTGAAGTACCTTCTTCGTCAATATTTTGTTCTTCTTGAACTATTAAGTTGCAATCATCACTTTGCTCTTGTTCTTCTTCTGGTTCTTCTGCTATTTCATGAATTTCTTCTTCTTCTTCTTCTTCTTCTTCTTCTTCTTCTTCTTCTTGTTCTTCTTTTTCTTGTTGATTTATATACATATCATCATCTGCGTATAATAACTTGAGAAAGATATTAGTAAATATATATGTATATAAAGTTTTTACGATTTGAGTACCTGTTTCATGAGAATCGGCCATAATCACGTTTCCTCGATTCCAATTCTCTCTCAGCTTGTGTAATTTCATTGTTCGCGCGCATTTATTAGGTTAAAATCGGGTTAGACCCGAATTTTTAAAGGATCCGCGAGTTTTTTTATGTTTGGGCCGAGTTTTTTAATTGGGTTTCAATTTCGGGCCCAATAGCGAGTGCATGGTATGCACTCGCATGCACAGGAGTCGCACTCAATAATAATATATTAGATATATTATAATATATTATATAGTAAAGATTATATTTGATATTGCAGATCTTGATAGAATCAAATCTATTAGATATGCAAATACTTTAATATATATATGAGTTATCAGACTCATAAATAGTAAGTCTAAAATTTCTAACTTTCTCCATAAGTTTTAAGTGTGAGTTTTTCCTAGCGAACTCAACTGGAAACACCGTACTAGCGATTGGACCGCAATTTCATTGACGAGGATTACGTGGATACCATAGTAGAGGAATCCGACATTCAAATACTGTAAGGATTTTCAATTGGATTAGATTTAATCATGTTTAAATTATGTATGCAGCCAATTCAATCTAGTTCGTTGTTGGGGAACGATATCTTCCGCTGCTACGGACATGAGGTTCGTATCTCTAAATCCCAATATAATATTGTGAGTTAGCCTACATGATTTAAGATGTAATATTGCATAGAAATGTTTACATTATTGTTTAAAAATTAGTTCTCAAATATTAATTGCCTTCTCAAGTAAACCTCACTAAAAACTAGGGATGGCAATGGGGCGGGTTCAAACCCGGATCCACCACGAACCCGCCCCGTACTGGCCGGGTAAAAACCCGGTCAAACGGGTTGCGGGCGCGGGTTTGGACCCGTTTGACCAAAAACCCGCCGGGTCTGGGACGGGTCTTGGTATTAGGTGGACCCGCCCCGAACCCGCCCCGTATATATATTATACTCCCTCCGTCCCAGAGCAATTTACAAGGGAGGAGTGGCACACAAATTAAGAAGAAAGTAGAATAAAGTAAAAAAAATAGTGTTTTGAGGGTTAATTTGGTAAAATTTTATGTAAAAAGTGAAAAAGTTAGTTGTATTGAGTGTAATGTGGGCCAAAAAATTGAAAAAGTAATGACGTTTTGTGTAAATATGTAGATATTGTGAGGGTGAAGTTTATAAAAGAGTTTCCTTTTTTGGGTCTGCAAGTTTCTCTGGGACGTCCCGAAAAGGAAAACTTGCAAGTTCCTCTGGGACAGAGGGAGTATATGTTAATTCAATATGTATAGTTAAATAAATATATTATAATATATATGTATAATTAAATATATAGAAATTAGGCTATTAATTAACATATTCATTAGATTATTAGATTAGATATGTTCATAAATTCACGAGCAAACGTTGTAAGGTTCATTAATTTTTTTATTATTTTAATTTCAATGAACAATATATGTATGATTTTAAATATTTAGATTTAATAAGTTGAAACTTGAAATTGATTATTTTGCATATTTATTGTTGTTTAAATCATTCATATGTATATTGATGTTATATTTTAAAATGTAATATATTTTGTGTAATATATTTAATATGTATGATAAAAATAAAATAAAATAAAAAATACGCGGGTAGGCGGGTCGGGGCGGGTAAAATCCGCCGGGTTCGCGGGGCGGGCCGGAGCGGGTCCAACTCCAAATTGAGGCGGGGAAGGCGGGTCTCGGGTCCTAAAAATTTTTGACTGGGCGGATCCTAGGACAGACCAAACCCGTCTCAGACCCGCCCCGTTGCCATCCCTACTAAAAACCAGGGCCTATCAATCATCTTCCAACTGCTAAAAAAATGAAAAATTAGAAATTAAAATATTCTAAAGGAGTAGCGCAGGTGCACCAATGAAGGAGTCCATGTTCAAACATTGAGCTTTGGTTCCAAAAAGTTTTCCAAAAATGAGCTCATGTTGAAAATATTATTATCCTAAGACTACGTTTATCATCAAACCATCACAACTCAAACTCTCAATAAATAATTAATTTATCTCTCTTCCACATATACAACATCCAACTCAATTGATTTTCATATTTTACTAACAAACTCTTATAATTCAATTTTTTAATAAAATATTCTTTCTTTTCACTATTTAACGATTATATTTATCTATAATTAATTTTTATTATAATAACGTGATGTATTAAATTATTTAATATTAAAAAAATATAAATATAATGAACAAAAAAATTACCACACTCAAAATAAAATTTAAATTACAAAATTTTAAATACAAAATTAAAAATAAATATATCAAGTTAAAATATAATATATCAAGTTACAAATTTATAAATAAATTAAGAATATAAAGTTGTGATTTAAAATGTAGCAATATTGGTCTCTATTTAAAAAAAAATTATGAATTTTGATATAATTTTTCCTTTTTTTTCTTATAAATAATTGTCTAAAATGTAAAATTTAAATATTATAAAAAAAATTCAACAACAAATCGAAAAGTACATGTGTCACTTTACACTTGAGAACAGTGCCATGATTAGGGGTGAGCACTGTTTGGTTTTAACCGAAAAATCGAACTGAACCGAACCAAAATAAGAATTTGGTTCGGTTAATTTGGTATTCGGTTCGATTTTGGTTTTAAATATTTAAACTTTTGGTTTTCGGTTTCGGTTTCTGTTTTTAGGGTAAAAAAACCGAAAAACCGAAAACCGAACCGAATTTAAACATATATATATATATATATAATTATAATGTATAATACTATTACTAATATTATATAAATAAATTAAATAAATATTATATTACATAAATATAATTACATTACATATAGATAAAAAAAATCATAACCCTCAAACCAGTAAGTTACCCCTTCCAAATTCTCTCCCTCACCCTCACCCTCACGGCGCCTCACTTCCAGAAATTCCCTCCCCCACCCTCACGCCACTCGCCCCATTCCAATCCGTCGCCGTCCGCCTAAGCTCACAGCGGGCGACCACCAAATCACCACTTCTCCTCTCCCTGTTTCTGCACACACAATTTTAACTAGTGATATTTCGGTTAATATGGTTATAAACCGAAACCGAACCGAAAATTTCGGTTTCGGTTTTTTCGGTTTTTAATGTATATGGTTCGGTTTTGGTTTCTAATAATAATAAATTCGGTTATGTCGGTTTTGGTGATTTAGTTCGGTTCGGTAACCATGCTCACCCCTAGCCATGATTCCATGAACCAGTTCTCACCTGCGAACCGTTCGTTCGTTCCCTTTTAGAAATTAGCTAATTTTCAATTTTTTTTTAAAAAAAATTACACAATCGTATCACGTAAACCGGCGATAAAGATAGTCTAAAACTGAGCTTAATTTGAAAAATTAGATCCGAACATAGTAGACCGCAAATTGTTGAAGAAAAAAGATCAAAAGTTGCAAACAAAGCCACGTTATCCTACCCATACAATTTTACATACTAAAAAAAATAGCAATATACATTAAAATATATATTATAAGAGTAGGTCTCCCGTGCAATATTGCACGGGTGCAATATATGCCAAAAAAGAAAAATTTTAAAAATTCGCGGGTCAATAGGGTCAAAGTAACAAAATTCGTGGATCTTGAACGAGTTGTGTCGGATTTGGGCAATTTTCAAATTTCAGGATTTTCGCTATACTGTATGAGTAAATTTATGCTATTATAAGGTCAAATGTGTACTACTATAAGAACAAATGTTGTTTTTTTTTTACATATATTCACTTTTTTTTGTAGAAAACAAACATGTTAATACAATGTAAGATCAATATGTATATTATTATAAAAAAAATATTCGTTTTTCATAAATATTTATTGATTTTTATAGAAATTATTATTTTTTAAGATGTAGTAGCACACATTTTGTCTTACAGTAGCACACATATATTCATGTGGTATACATTCTGGAATTTCAATAAAATTAATTTTTTAAGATGTAGTAGCACACATTTTGTCTTACAGTGGCACACATATGTTCATGTGGTATACATTCTGGAATTTTGATAAAATTAATTTTTTAAGATGTAGTAGCACACATTTTGTCTTACAGTAGCACACATATGTTCATGTGGTACACATTCTGGGAGTGGCGAGATAATAACACATGTAGGGTTCATTTGCTTCGTAAGATAAAAGTATCTATCCGCCAAAAATGCATGTTTTTGGCGGATAGATACTTTTATCTTACGAACCAAATGAGACCTTAAGGTATTATTACATTAGCAACATATTATCAACATAAAACTAATAATAAAATGAAAAATAAATTAAGAAACACATATTTGTTCTTGTAAAAATACATATTATTCTTATAGTTACTTTAAAAGTACTAAAAAATAACTTTTTAAGATGTAGTAGCACACATTTTGTCTTACAGTAGCATAAATATGTTCATGTGGTATACATTCTGGAAGTGGCGAGAATTTTCCTTAAAATTTTTATTGGATCCGCGAATTTTCATTTGGGGATATTGCACGAGTCGGATTTTGTGCAATATTGCATACGAGTTTTTGTGATATTATAATACAATAACCCCTCGTTCTATTCAATATTTTAAAACCTAGTTTTCCAAACATTCTAAAAAAACTTACTACATATTGAGGTTTGGTGGATCGTTCATCTTGCGAAATTCGACCTCCGCAATGTTGAATTAAGAATCTAATCATCAATTATAGCATTTTTTTTAAGTTTTCACTTTTTGCAACTTTTTTCTGATCTCAATTTGTTTGTTTGCATCTTTTTTCTTCAAATAGTGTATTTACTAAGAAAATTTTGGAGGTAAAATTGAAAGATACTCTAAGACATCTCTGATTTTCACTTTAAAAATAAAATTTGGAGCATTGTATTTATTTAAAAAAGAAAAAGAAAAAAGGGAAGTGCCAATAATGTGGGAGCAAAATTTTAGATCATGGGCCTCTGAATTGACCATTTTGTGTTGGAACATTTTCAAAAATTATTAATATTAACACAAGAATGACCAAAATGATTAAATTTGACACAAAGAGTCACTGTGCTACTTTCTTATTGTATTATACGTACTATTTTTTATACTCCTAAAATGTATGTGTTCAAAACTAAAGATCAGTTTTAACCGAACAGAGAAAGTAAATATGCAATAAAAGAAAATAAAGCAACATCGCTAATTATAATCTGGCAAGTGGCAACTGATTAAAAATCTTTGAGGTCAAATACTATTCAAGAAAAGGTACGTAACTGGGCTGGGCTGCACTTTCGTGTCATCATAAAAGCCCAAAAATATTGATGTTGGCCCATATTTGTATATAGAAAAAAAACAAAAATCTCTTGTTTGCAATATATATATAATGGCCCAGACACTAGCCATTTTGGAAATACACTATCTTTAATATTTTCGATATTTTTTTTTGAAATTTTTATAAATTTTCGGCAAAAATTTTCGAACAAATTTTCATTTTTACACTATGTTTGAAAAAAATGCCAAAAAAATTTAAATAAAATTATCAAACAAAGGATATTGTATTAATCTGGCTAGTGTACTTACCAAAAAGTTAGTGCGAATAACCTGGGCCATATATAATTAATAAAAAATGGATATAGTTGCTAGAGGAAGCACGAGAATTGTCTGGAACATTGGGGAGAAAATTATGAAAGCGCGAGAATCATCTCCTCTTCCATATAAATAAGTCCCTTCGTTCTAATTAATTCCCACCAAATAATTTATCAGATAAATTCTTCCGAAATCATCAAAACAATGTCGCTGATTCCGAGCTTCTTTGGGAACCGCCGGAGCAACGTTTTCGATCCATTTTCACTCGACATTTGGGATCCTGTGGAGGGCTTTCCTTTTTCCTCCTCCCTGCCGTCCTCCGCCCGAGAAACCACCGCGGTGGCTAATGCTCGCATCGACTGGAAAGAGACGCCGGAGGCCCACCTCTTCAAGGTGGATGTTCCCGGGTTGAAGAAAGAGGAGGTGAAGGTGGAGGTTGAGGACGGTTCTATTCTCCAAATTAGTGGGGAGAGGAGCAAGGAGCAGGAGGAGAAGAACGATAAGTGGCACCGCGTCGAGAGGAGCAGCGGCAAGTTCGTCCGCCGCTTCAGGCTGCCGGAGAATGCTAAGTTGGGTGAGGTGAAGGCGGCGATGGAGAATGGGGTGCTGACAGTGACGGTGCCAAAGGAGGAAGTGAAGAAGCCTGAGGTCAAGGCAATTGATATCTCTGGTTAATTAATCCCATCTTTTACAATAAAGAGCAGCTCTGCTGCAGAGTGTTTAGTGTGTGTTTTTGTGTATGACCGAAATTTCACATTGTTAAAGGTCTGTAATTCTCTAATTTGGTTCCTCAATTTTGTAAACAATTATAAACAGTCGAATGAATTTTCCACCACTATTGGAATAAAATGTCACGATTTTCTGTTTAAACAAGTAATAGAAGTATGCTGCTTAAGATTTCTAGCCACTAGCCAGGTGTAGTTAGTATAGTTATTAACGAAATGACATATGCTTGAGTAGATATAGAACGTCTAAACATCAGAATAACAATACGCATCACATGTGTTGGATTTCGTCTAGTTATTTAACACATTTAAGCAAAAGTAGTTTCACAAATTTGGCTCACCAAATCAATTCTTAAAATCAAGCTCACAATGCCATCGACTTTAGAAACTCAATCAATCGATTCAAATTCAAGCAAGACGAACCCCCTTCAGAGATAGCTTTCCTCGCCAAAATCGCCATACCACGAGCCCTCTCCAAAAACTCATCCCTCCTAACTTCCATCACATCCCTAACCATCTTCTCAATCAAGATTCTGTCGCACGTATCTTTCATATCCAACCCAATCCTCCACACCTCGCTCACATACCTACTATTCGTCGTCTGATCAGCGAAATAAGCCCAACAGAGCATCGGAAGGCCAATCACAATGCTCTCCAGAGTCGAATTCCACCCACTGTGCGTAAAGAACGCCCCGACTGCCCGGTGGCGCAAAACTTCCTGCTGTGGCACCCACCCCACCATCAGCCCTCTCGACCTCGTACCTTCCTCCAGCTCCACCGGAACCTCACCCCCATCCCCGGCGACGGAATCCGGCCTTATGACCCACAGGAACCTCTGCCCACTATTAACCAACCCATACCAAAACTCCAAGAATTCATCCCTTGTAAGCAGTGTGATGCTCCCAAAGCTCACGTATATCACTGAATTGTTGGGCTGAGAATCGAGCCAGGCGATGCAGCTATTGTCTTCCTCCCAGAAACTGCTCGAATAGTGCTGCGATTCGATTCCCCTGGCTTCTCTCATTGCTTTCAAATGTGCATGCAGGGGGCCGATGGAGTATACATTGTGAATTTGGCCACGGATTTGATCAAGAATTGGACCTTCCAGATCTTCAAATGTGTTGAATATGAGGCCTGCGGCTTCTGTTACTCTCTTAGTCTCAGTTTTGATGATGAGAAATCCAGGATCATGAATGTCTTCGACTCCGCAGAATCCGGGAATGTCGCGACGGCGGAGGATTGTCTCCATTCCGGGAATGCTCGTTACCATGAGGTCCATTTCTTTCTTTTTCCAGTATTCTGATTTCGCTTCTTGCTTCCCTGAATCAATATTTTGTAATAATCAGGTTGCTGTGATTGATAACTATCAATTCAGGCTTAGAAAATGACAGTGAAATAGTTAAAAGTAACTTAAAATTCTGAGCCAAGTCAAAATTCATTTTTTGTTCTATAATAAAAAAAAATGGATAAATTTGTTCAAAAGGGGCTAGATTAAATAATATCATACAGTTAAATGATTAAAATGACATTAAAATCTTATTTAAAATAAAATTTATATAATGAAGAATAAAACAGTTTTTCTTTTAATCCGAAAACAAATTATATTTCTCAAGTAAGGGGTATAAGAGGTACTCCAATCTTTATAATAATTGTGTTACAATGAAAATAATTACAATTTTATCAACATCCTCCTATATAGGAGGTAAAATGGATGTTAACCAGTTTTATCTCATTTATTCTTCCATTTAAACACACACAAAATACATTGTTTTGGAATTAAGATAATACACAATAAATTCAAACACATATATAAATTTAAGTATTGAAACTCCAAACAATATAGTTCCATTAAATTTTATCTAACCTATTGAGTCCAATATTAATGCAATTTGATTTGAATGTATTCGGAATTGGTTCAAATAGACTTATATTGTAAATATTTTATTACTTTCCCGTTTATTATATATTACATGTTATTTTTTTGCAACAAATATTAATATAGTACAAGTGATGTGATGAAGAAAAGTGAAAAAAATAATATGAATAATATAGAAAGTAATGAAAATAATAACAAAACGATAAATAATAATTTTTAAAAATAAAAAAATAAATGAGACACATGCAATGAAATGAACGAGAATAACAAAATAAAAAAATATATGAGTATTTGTTTCCAACGCATGTTTAAAATGCAGCATTAAATGGACAAAAGTTCCTGTAGTACATTAAAGTGTTATCATATAAAAATTATAAAAGTAACACTGACAAAAGTTCCTGTAGTACATTAAAGTGTTTTCATATAAAAATTATAGAAGTAACAATTGTGTGCAACGATTATAGTAATGCAGCTGGTCCAAATTTGTTAATGTTCAAACAATTAATATTATTTATTAAAAACAATTAATATTGATAAATAAAGATAAGTAATAGAATTGTTTGTTAAATACAAGTGGTGATGACACCGATGGCAATGCACATTAGAGCCTTACAACATTCCCGTCATCATAATGAGATCCTATGTTATTGACGAATATTGCATAATATTTTGAATCTATTTGTAAATATAATAATTTTTTTGAATTTATATGTAAGTCATCCATTTTTGGATGATTTACATATAAGTTCAAGAAAGTCACTATATTTATAAATTGGTTCAAAATATTTGCACAGAAGCACTTTTATTTTGCACAGAAGCATTTTTTTTTTCTGCACAACACCTATTTGTAAATATAATAATTTTTTTGAACTTATATGTAAGTCACCCTATTTTTTATTCTTATTTAAATATTTCAACACTACTTTTATACGTTAAAAAAATTAAACTCATAAAAATTAATAAATATACTTTTATAACCATAGGAGTCTGGGACTGGGAAAATAATAATTTTATTTTTATACATAAGAATAGGGTGACTTACATATAGGTTTAAAAAAGTTACTATATTTACAAATAGGTGTTGTGCAGAAAAAAAATGTGCTTCTGTCTAAATATTTTGAACCTATTTGTAAATATAGTAACTTTTTTGAACCTATATGTAAATTATCCAAAAAAATATTAATTAAAAATAACTAAAAAAATTAAATCCTAATAAGACATGGTTGAAGGATTGAATCGTTGAAGGGTACCTTTTAAAGGGACCTCGCCGGCGTCGATCATCTCCTGGATACAGAAATACGGCCAGAAAGAACAGGCGCTGATCGTCCTAAAATGTACGTAGGGGATCCCAAAATCTTTAACCACCGGAACAGTAAAACCCAACACCGAATCCATGATCAGACAGCTCACGCGCCGCCTAGCGCCGCCGTCGCTGAGGGCATCAGTCGACTCCATCAGGTGCCGAAACTGAGACTCGCCCACTTGCTTAAGGCTCAGCAGTATGTCCATTACGCGGTGGCCCGACCGGGGGTGATCGGCCGGAAGGCCGTCGGAGATTTTTGCGACCCGGAAGCCGGAATAGCGAGAGAAGCGGGAGTCGATGCTGGCGTGGCTGAGGAGGCGGTAGTGGGTGTAATCGGAGAGGACAATGGTGACGTGGAGGTCGGAGAGACAGAGGACCTCCGCCAGGTTGAGCATGGAGTTTACATGCCCTTGTAGAGGGAAAGGGAATATGAGGATGTGCGGCGGCGGCGACGCGGCGGCAACGGCGGAGGTCATATTTGAGTTGGATTTCAGTTCTCTGATGAGTTGGGCCTGCTGCTAATTATATATAATTGTTGAAAAAAGAATTCTGTACGTATGTTTGTGTGGAACAATTACTTTAACAACTAAATGGTTAATGACAAAAGCAAGCTGATAATGGTTTAATTAAGTATGCACTAATGCAGATTACGAAAATCTCTATGTTGGTCGCTGTTGTCGTATCACATGCTCCGATACGACGAAAGGATTTAAAATTTAACAAAAAGTTTTCTTGGACATGATGTAAGGATTTTAATTCGTGACCCGTGATTCGCATTAAAAAAAAAAATTATTCGAATCATATCACTTTTATCACAAAATAATTTTCACACTTTTTATTTTAAATATTTCAATTCTTTTTTTACATTTTAAAAAAATAACACTACAAAAAAGACGGAATTTAGCGACCGCTTTTTACCGACCGACTGAAATCGGTCGCTAAATAATTAATTAGCGACCGATTTTTGATCGATTAGCGACCGATTTTGACTACTGGTCAAATCCTAAATTTTCCAACGAAAATACCGACCGAAAAGCGGTCGCTAACATAAAAATAAGTTACCGACCGTCAAATCGGTCGGTAATATTGTCAGTCAATATTAGTCAACAATATTACCGACCGATTAGGCGGTCGGTAACTTATTTTTATGTTAGCGACCGCTTTTTCGGTCGCTAAAATTAAAAACCGAAAGCGGGTAGGTGGGCAATTATTGCCCGATTCGGTTTTTACATTTAGCGACCGAATTTTCGGTCGGTAAATTAAAAAAAGCAGTCGCTAAACTTCGAATATAGAACAGCCACTGCCTTCTTCTTTCCTTTTCATTCACGAAAATTTACCCCCAAAACCTTAAAAAATCTCAGAAATGTGAAGAATTATATTATTTCAACGTGTTGGTTGTAATCGTTCGGGTCCATTGTCACATTGTGCTCGTTGCTTCAATTTGACCGTACGTTTTTACATTTTTACCGTTTAAGTTTAATATTACTTGCATGTTGTACATTAATTATTTATGAATATATCTATTTTTATTGGAGATTTTAATCCTAATTTAATTTGTTAGAATTTTGTAGTGTAATTGATGTTTGATTATATATATTGGATTTTTTATTTTAAAAAATTGGATATGCTTGTTTATAGTCGAAACTCTGGCGAATTTTTTTATAATTCTAATGTGGTATATTCTTAATTTAAATCAGATGGAACTCCCTGATCGTCGTTGGATGTATGAAATCCCTCGTCTGATACAAGGATCGATCAACCCTGAATTTTGCCCCTGGTAATCCACACTGCATGGATATGAATGGCCAGATTAGATGTCCTTGTTCAAAAAAAAAAGTGTGGTAATAAGAGATTTTTGAGCATTGATGAGGTTCTAACTCATCTCGTGATGTCTGGTTTTACTCCATACTATTACAATTGGACTGTACATGGCGAAACTCAGTGGAATCATAATCTTGAAACAGTGGTTGCCTTCTATGATCAGTTTCGTAGCAGTGGAGGTGAGAGATTTGAGATTGGTGGTTCGAGCCGTGATTCGCCTATTCCATGCTCTGAGACACCAGTGGATGAATTCCAAAGCTATCATACGATGATTGATGAGTCTGGTTTGGGTGGTCACCACATGGAAGAGGAACCAAATCCTCGTTCGTAGAGATTTTTTGAGATGCTTAAATCTGTCGATCAGAAGCTGTTTCCTGGTTGTGATACTGAGACACAATTATCATTCAATGCTCAGATGTTGTCCATCAAAACTGAAGGCAAAGTCAGTCAGAAAGTGTACAATAAATTTGCAAAGTTGTTCAAACGGGCCCTACCTAAAGAGAACACAGCACCAGAAAATTTCTATCAAAGTAAGAGGCTCTTGAAGGATATGGGTTTACCATTTGAGAAGATTGATTGTTGTACCAACGGTTGCATGCTATTTTGGGGTGACGACGAGAGCATCGATCGGTGCAGGATGTGCAACTACCCTAAGTTCAAACCCTCAGATCGTAGGAAGAAGACATCTTTCAAGTCTATGTATTATCTTCCCATCACTCCTCGTCTAGAGAGGTTGTATCAGTCGAGTGCCACTGCAAAAGACATGAGATGGCATGCTGAGGAGTGTTCTGATGAGAATTCCGGAGAGATGCGTCATCCTGCTGACTCTAATGCGTGGAGACATCTTGATAGAGAGTTTCCAGATTTTGCGAGTGAGAAGAGAAATGTGAGGCTTGGTCTGTGCACAGACGGATTTGCTCCATTCGGTATGCACGGGAAGAAGTATTCGTTGTGGCCTGTATTACTGACTCCGTACAATCTACCTCATTGGTTGTGCATGAAGCCTCAACACATATTTCTCACTGTCTTGGTGCCTGGTCCTCAGAATCCTAAGAAAAACCTAGATGTCTACCTTCAGCCACTGATTAAAAAGTTGTTATATTTGTGGCATACGGGAGTAGAGACATATGACGTGTACAGGAAGGAGAACTTCACATTACGGGCTGCTGTTTTATGGACCATCAGCGACTTTCCAGCATATTCTATGTTGTCTGGGTGGTCGACTCAAGGAAAACAAGCTTGCCCGTACTGCATGGATGGATCTAATGCATTTTGGCTTCCACTGAGTAAAAAGGTATCATGGTTCGATAACCATCGGAAGTTTCTATGTAATGATCATAAATGGCGGAAGGACAAAGTGCACTTTCTAAAGGGGAATGATGTAAAGCGTACAAGACCACAAGTTCGAACAGATATATAAATATTGTTTATATTTTAATCACTACTTATGAAAAGAGTTTTATCAATTTAGTTTAACCATACACACTTTATTTCAGGTGATTCGTTGTTGAGAGAGGTTACAATAACTGGCTTGTGGAAAACGACTGAGGAGGGTTGGATGAAACACAATAAAGGTATCTGTGGAGGTTGGAAGAAGAGAAGCATCTTTTGGGACTTGCCTTATTGGAGTAAATTATTGATTAGACACAACTTGGATGTGATGCATATAGAGAAGAATGTGTTTGATAACTTGTTCCACACGATCCTTAATACAGACGGCAAGACCAAAGACACTGCAAAATCCAGAGAAGAGTTAAGTGAGTTCTGTTCTCGTCCTAGTCTCTCCAGTAGTCGACGAGCAGGTGAGTGGCCAC
Organism: Prunella vulgaris; assembly: GCA_026898435.1. Taxonomy (NCBI): domain Eukaryota; kingdom Viridiplantae; phylum Streptophyta; class Magnoliopsida; order Lamiales; family Lamiaceae; genus Prunella; species Prunella vulgaris. Next base: position 182,361 of record JAPKLY010000590.1, read on the forward strand.
AAGCAAAGTACCAAATTTCCATAGAAAATAAGAAAAAAATATTTCAATGGATGAAGGATTTGCGCTTTCCGGACAATTACGTGTCGAACATGGGTAGGTCGTTTGAGCCAGCAACAGGGAAGGTCACTACGATGAAGAGTCATGACTGTCATGTTTTTATGCACCGGTTGCTACCGATTGCCTTTAAGTACGCACTTCCAAAGGATATATGGAGTGTGATCACAGAATTAAGTCTATTTTTCAGAGACTTAACTTCCTCAATGATTACACTGGACGACATGCAGCGTTTGGATAGAGACATCCCTGTTTTACTGTGCAAGTTAGAACAGTTTTTTCCACCCAGTTTCTTTGACTCGATGGAGCACTTACCTGTTCATTTACCGTATGAAGCTTTACACGGTGGTCCAGTGCAGTATAGGTGGATGTACTCTTTCGAGAGGTAAGTATTATTATTCTAAAGTTTTTTGTTAATTATTATTTATATATTGATGAATTGAATGTTTTTGTATTTAGGTATCTGCACAACTTGAAACGTAATATTGGAAATACAGCACACATTGAAGCATCCATTGTTAATGCATATCTCACTGAAGAGGTTGGAACATTTTGTTCTTATTATTTCGGGGATCAAGTTCAAACCAGGATCAATGAGCCTCGCAACTACGATGGCCGGGGAGAAGAACATCCTCTTCGTGAGTTCGATGGTATGTTGTCTGTATTCTTACATGCTGGTCGACCACTGGGTAAAGGGACCAAACGGTATTTTAAAAATAACTGGGAAGAAGAGATGATACAGTCGTACGTCTTGATGAATACGCCCGAGGTTCAACCATACATAGAGTGAGTAATTTATTATTTTTACAAATATATTGTAAATATGTTATTGGTTTTATACCTAATTATTTGTTATATGTAGGATGTTTTGTGAGCAAACTCGTCAACAAGAACCAGGCATCACAGAAGCAGAGGTTTATGAAGCAGTTCGCCAGAAATTCATATATTGGTTCCAAAAAATGGTATGTAACACTATTCCATATTACAAATGTGTATTTCAATAATGTTCTAAATTTTTAATATGTATAGGGACAAAATAATCAGCTTCACAATCCACATCTTGAAG
>JAPKLY010000590.1:203480-237902 GCA_026898435.1 Prunella vulgaris
ATATATATATATATATATTAATGTGTAGTACTATTTATTTTTTAATTTATATTTTAATTAATTCTTTAATTGTAGGTACTATATCTGCGGTTGAGAAATTAAAGGCTATAAAACTAAGTTGGAGGGATTATCTTACAACCAATGTATGTATGCTTTTTTAATTTATATATCTTTAATTTTATACATGCTCAATATTTATAAATATACATGTTAGATGATCGATGTTTGATCTAGGAATAATGTTAAGTTCATTTATGTATATCACATGTTAGATGATCGATGTTCGATCTAGGAATAATGTTAAGTTCGATTATGCATATCACATGTTAGATGATCGACGTTCGATCTAGAAATATTTTATTTTAGATATGATTATATATGGACGGAGTTGGGGTTGATGAATTGTTGGTTATTGTTTGCTGTTAGATTGTGCGTTCCGATTTGATTATTATAAATTAAATCGGAAATGGATGCACTAGGATCTTGATTGATTATTTGGTATAAGATAAATCTAAATGAAACTCTGTCGAATTTTTTTAAAAAATATTAATATTTGTTTAGAATTTGTATAGGAACGAATGCATATAATTAAACTTTGATTGTTATTAATATGAAACAGATTGATATGAGTTATTCAAGTCGACGTTGGATGTATGGTCCGAGAACAATTAATGACATGATATGTCCAGAATTTCTTAGTGGTCTTGAATCATTTATAGAATTCGCGACTAGTAACTTGGAATGGATGAGTGAGGGAAACATTAGGTGTCCATGCTCAAAATTTAGGTGTCGGAACCAGAGGTTTATAAAACCTGATGACGTGAAAGTACATTTGTATAGGAATGGGTTTATGGCCAATTATTATAATTGGTTTTTGCATGGTGAGCAAAGTTGGGGTCCTTTGCCATACCATGCGTTGACATCTACTTCACATGGGGTTGATGTCGACACTGAAGAACCTAACTCGTATCAGAAAATGATGACTGACTTAACTTCTGGACCCAATTTTAATTTTGGAAATGAGGAACCCCCTAATGAGCATGCTGCTTGGTTTTATGACATGCTTCGTGCAGCGAATCAAGACTTATTTCCCAGCTGTAAATCTCATTCTCAATTGTCATTTCATGCCCGTCTATTAAATATTAAAACTGAAAATAGACTATCTGAAAGGGGTTACAATCAAATTGTTGACTTGATTCGTGAGATCTGTCCTCCGGATAATATGGTTCCTAGAAAATTTTCTGATAGCAAACAACTGATGGGTGGGATGGGTCTTCCCATGGAGAGAATTGATTGTTGTTCTCAGAACTGTATGATATATTGGGGTGTTGATAGTGAACGTGATTGTTGTAAGGTTTGTGGTCTACCACGATATAAACCTAGCAGACGTGGTGTGGATGGTCGTTTGAAAAAGAGAACTCCTTTCAAAGAGATGTTCTACTTTCCCATTATTCCTCGACTACAAAGATTGTATCAGTCCAAGGCCACTGCTAAGGATATGTCATGGCATGCAAGTTGCTCCGACGACGAATCTGGTGTTATGCGTCATCCTGCAGACTCGATGGCTTGGAAACACCTAGATCGTTCCTATCCTGACTTTGCTTCAGAGATACGGAATGTAAGGTTAGGCTTTAGCACTGATGGTTTTCAAGTGTTTGGACAATCAGGGAAACAATACTCATCGTGGCCAGTGATATTGACACCTTACAATCTTCCCCCATGGTTGTGCATGAAAGAACAATTCATGTTTCTCACAGTTCTAGTTCCTGGTCCAAAAAATCCAAAGGACAAATTAGATATCTTTTTACAGCCATTGATTCATGATTTGTTATATTTGTGGGAAAATGGTGTGGAAACGTATGATGCTGTGAAGAAGCAGAATTTTATGATGCGAGCTGTTCTTCTTTGGACAATTAGTGATTTCCCTGCATAGCAATGTTGTCTGGATGGAGCACAGCTGGAAGGACTGCTTGTCCTTATTGTGGTGAATATACTGATGCTTTCACACTTAGCCACAGTAAAAAACAGTCTTGGTTTGATAATCACCGCAAGTTTTTACCTAGACATCATTCATACAGAAAGAATAAGAATGCATTCTTGAAGGGAAGAGTAGTCACAGATGACCCACCTCCCATTCGAACAGGTGAGTCTATCTTGCAAGAAATAGATTGGATTGGATGTCGAAAAGTAACAGAAGAGGGTGCTGATGCTCACAATAAAGGATTGGATGGTGGTTGGAAGAAGAAAAGTATTATTTGGGATTTGCCTTATTGGGGTACCTTGTTGATCAGACATAATTTGGATGTGATGCACATTGAGAAAAATGTATTCGACAATCTTTTCTACACAGTGATGAATGTTGAAGGGAAAACTAAGGACACAGCTAAATCTCGTGATGAGCTCAATGAATATTGTCGTCGTCCCTATCTCAAGAAATGCCCTCATACAGGAAAGTATCGCAAAGCGTCTTACGCACTTGATAAGAAACAAAGAGATATGGTATGTAAGTGGGTAGATGAGCTGAAGTTTCCCGACAACTATGTCTCCAATCTGTCTCGATGTGTAGACTGGACAAAATTGAAGATGTTTGGGATGAAGAGTCATGATTGTCATATTTTTATGCAGAGGTTGCTCCCTATTGCTTTTCGTGAAATCTTACCGCCGAACGTGTGGAAGGCTATCACTGAAATAAGTTTGTTCTTCAAGGAGTTAACTTCCACGACCATTACAGTTGAGAACATGACTCGATTGGAAGTAGATATTCCACTTATCTTGTGTAAGTTGGAACGTATATTTCCCCCCAGCTTCTTTAATTCGATGGAGCATCTACCCGTTCATCTTGCATACGAAGCAAGAGTTGCTGGTCCTGTACAATACAGGTGGATGTACCCATTTGAGAGGTAATACATTATTTAAAGTCGCGCGATTCTGTTAATAAGAACTATTATACTCACAATGATACATTTAATTAGGTATCTTCACAACTTGAAGCTTAGTATGGGTAATAAAGCTCATGTCGAGGCTTCGATTGCAAATGCTTACTTAACAAAAGAGGCTTCGATGTTTTGTTCACACTACTTTGAGGATCATATTCTTACGAGGTGGCACAATGTGCCTCGTAATTATGATGGTCGTGGAGATGTACCCCAAAATACGAAGAACAATCTGTCAATATTTATACCTCCTGGGCGACCACTTTGAAGAATGAACAGACGACCAATTTTAGATAAGGAGAAGAAAATGGCTCAAACGTATGTGTTAATGAATTGCAAGGAGGTGCAACCGTACATTGAGTGAGTATTCTACTCATCACCTTTTGTATTAGCTAGTCAATCTCAATCATGTTTATAGTGACCATTTGTATTTTCCACCTTATAGTTTATTCCTAGAGCAGCTTAAGAATGTTGAACCGAATCTCTCGACGGTTGAACAAGACAATAGACTTCAAGAAGATTTTGCCTCATGGTTTGAACAACTAGTAAGTATATATTTAGGATAATATTATTTTAATATTTATATATAGTTTATTCGTATTTTAATATAGTTTATTTGTATAGGTGAAAATAAATCGTGTTCGTAATCGTCTTATTCGCAACCTATCTAGCGGTCCTGTGACTTCTGTCATCACATACCCTGGGTATTATGTGAACGGTTTTAAATTTCACACACAAGCTTATGGTGCTTCTAAGGCAACTACAAACTCTGGAGTTTGTATCAAGGGACAAAACTACGATTCTGATGAGAACGATTTCTATGGGATACTCGATGAAGTAGTGCAATTGGAATACGCTGGACTTCTAGAGTCAAAAGTGGTTCTCTTTAAGTGTGAGTGGTTTGATCCGTCTGTGCCAAGTGGAACAAGAGTTCATCCTAATTACAATCTTGTAGATGTAAATAGGAGGGGAAGATATGGGCGTTACGAGGATGTGTCTGATGCACCTATTGGAGAGCGCATAGAGTTATCCTTCTACAAGGGCACGTACGTTGAATTCATAATTGTTGAATTATATACATATATTGTTTGTAATTTTACTAGGTATTTATTATTTTTTCAAGTTGATGCCCTCACAAGATGTGTCCAGGTTATGTACACGCATCATGTACAGTCACATGGAGTATGGCGCTTATACTTTCAAGTTGGTAAGCCCACAACGGTTGAGGGAGTGGTGGGACATGTTCATGGTATGTACATTTAATAATATTCATTTTGTACATTTAAGTAATTGAGTTAAGTACATTTAATAATGTTCAATTTGTACTGCAGAAGGAGACTACGTGGGATCCTTCCACTGTACCCTCACAGCTTGTCTACGAGCATTTTGTTCGAAGGGCCGCCGAACGCTATGTGGACATGCTGAATAGGGCGCAAACAAGGTGGAAGTTGAAATGGAAAAATCCATCGTGGGATTCTGCCATTTGGAAGGCACTGGTCGCGTATTGGGAGAGGGAGGATGTGAAGGCAAGGTCTGAACAATATCGAAAGAATCGTCTGTCGGAGCCGGGAGGCCCAGGTACTGGCATCTCTCGCCATAAGGGTGGTTCCCGTGGAGCAGCCCAGGTTGCTTTGGAAATTGTAAGTAATTTTTTTAATTATAATTTTTAATTATGATCATACCATGTTTTAGTTAATTATAATCTTTAAAAAAATACATAGGAGAATAAAATGGGACGGCCAGCTACTGAGTGGGAAATAGTAGAGCACTTCCACTATTATGGGCCAGATGGTTATACTTATGGCCACATATCTCAGACTTTGGTAAGATTTTTCATTATACATTACATTATTTTATTTTATATAAATCTTGTACATTATAATACATTACATAAAAAAATCTTGTGCAGCAAGAAGTACAGAATGAAGCACAGGAAATGACCACCCAGAATGAAGAGGCCGGAGAAGATCAATTGGAGCCTCCAGACTTGTCTCAGCTATACGTGAAGAAAGTTGGAAAAAAGCACGGTCGCATACGTGGATTGGGACAGCTAGGCAAGTCGAGGCGCATTGTTTCTGGGCCCGGTGGGACATCAGCTGGTACGCACATCGTAGCTTATAGTGATGTTGATATGGAGCGCTTCAATAGAACTGTGGATGAGAGAGTAGCTACAAAAGTAGCTGAGATGAGGGCACAGGAGTTGGCGGAGCGTCAGGAGTGGCAGAGACAAGTGCAAGCACAACTGCAGGAACAATTAATGAAATATATGCAGGATCAGCATTGTCCCACCGACAATCAACCCGATGATGCTCACTCACCGCATGATTCTCACTCACCACAGGACTCTCAAGCTAGACGTAGACGTGATTCTAACTCACAGCATGACTCTCAAGGACACCGTAGACATGGGAAGGGACCTAGACGTTGATTTTATTTGATGTGTATGCTTTGAATTATATATTTTGAACTTTGACTATTTTGAATTATTTGACTTTGTGGACGTATGTTGGTGGATGATTAGGTACTAATATTTGTTAATGATGATGGATGATTAGACACTAATATTTTTTTTCATGATTTCTATTTTAATTAGATTCAAGACCAAAACCATGAATTTCATAATTGAAATGAAGTTTTGATTAAATTAGGAAAAATTTAGATAGAGATCAATTTTGTGTGTAATAGTTTCATAAGTGAAATGAAGTTTCATTATTAATATTTAGGCCATAATTTCATTTAAAACATGATTGGTTTGGAATTTCATAAATTAAATTAATGAATTATTTAACAATTTATCATATTAAATGAATTATTTTACATTAATGTTTATAATGATTTTAATTAGATTAGTATAATTACATAATATAATAATAATAAAGTAAATATATATAAAACTTATTAGTTAAAATAAAAAGTATATATATTGTATATATATATTTAAAATGAAGTTTGGAACAAGAAATATAACTTGTACAAGTGGCAAGGCACATGAACATACATTAGAGAGGTCACGGGTTCAAACCCCCTCTCATACGAAATTTGCGAAAATGCTTCCAGATTCGCTGGTCGCCAGCGGGTCGGTCCCGGGTCGGGTCGGTCTGCAGGTTAAACCTGCAAAATTATTATTTTTTTGCATATTTGAAATCAGCGAGGGTGATTTGCGATGGAAATAAACGCTCGCCAATTTACGAGGGTTAACCCTCGTTAGGGATTCCGACGGATTTTCCCTCGCTAAGTTCCGCGAGGGTTTGAACCCTCGCCATTTTGCGAGCACCTGCCCTCGCCAATTTCCCGAGCACCTTCCCTCGCCTTTTTCCCGAGCGCCTTACCCTCGCCAAACTCCCGAGCGCTGGACCCTCGCCGTTTTGAGAGCGGAAACCCTCGCCATTTTTTCGAGGGTGCCTACCCTCGCTAATTAGCGAGGGCGGAGGCGAGGGCTACTCTAGCGAGCCCTTCCTGGGCGAGGGCCTTGTTCCCTCTTTAACTCCCTCTCTAACCCTCCTCCCCTCTTTAATTCCCTCTTTAATTTCCTCTTTATTCCTGTATTTTTTTGTGGTGTAACTTGGTTATTGAACAAATTTGTTGTTGAACAACTAATTTTTAAACAACTCTAATATATATCAATGAAAATAAAAAATTTCTTATGATTTTTCAGCTTTAAAAGTCAAAATTGATATTTTGTCACAAAAAAATAATAACTACTTATTTATTGAACTATTATATTAACAACTATAATAAAAAAATAACTCAGTTATTGAACAACTCTGTTGTTGATCAACAACTCAATTTTAAACAACTCTCATGTATATCAATGAAAATAAAATTTTCTTATGATTTTTTAGCTTTGAATGTCAAAATTTATATTTTGTCACTAAAAAAATTAACTACTTATTGATTGAACTCTTATATGAACAATTAATAAAGAAATTAACTCGGTTGAACAACTCTATTGTTGAACAAGTCCATTTTAAACAACTCATTTGTATATCAATGAAAATAAAATTTTCTTATGATTTTTAAACTTTAAAAGTCAAAATTGATATTTTGTCACTAAAAAAATTTAATTACTTAATGATTGAACCCTTATATGAACAACTTTAATAAAAAATTAACTCGATTATTGAACAATTCTGTTGTTGAACAACTCAATTGTAAACAACTTCTACGTACATCAATGAAAATAAATTTTTCTTATGATTTTTTAGCTTTAAAAATCAAAATTGATATTTTATCACTAGAAAAAATATAATTACTTATTGATTGAATTCTTATACGAACAACCATAATAAAAAAATTAATTCAATTATTTAGTAACCATGTTGTTGAACAATTCATTTTTAAACAACTTAGTTGTATATCAATGAAAAACTAACGATTGAACAACATAACAATTAAATTTAAACAACATAAATTCTAAACTACTTCAATATTAAATATAAGTTATCCACTCTACTTATAAACATTGGACCATAATACTAAATTTACATGACCATAACAATAATTTTACATATTTCAGTAGCAATGTAATCTATGAAGAGAAAATTATACATATATTCAACTCATCAAAAGGTTGCATCTGGATCGCAAATCACACCTAAATTGTTGTCTTTTATGGTTTCTTTTTTTACCTTTGCATTTTCTAAGACATCTTTCACTTGAATATAATTAGGTGTGACTACTGATTTTCAATAACACATTCTTGAAATTTTACCTACGGTCTTTGATGCGCCAAAGGATTCTTTGATGCTAGGGATACACTCAAAAGTCCAAACCTTACAAATAAAATAAATAAATGAACTTATTCAATTATTTATAATAAATTTAAAAACTATTTAATGTATAAATTTGAGTATATACCTGCAATGCTAATGTAAAGCCCCAAAATAAGTATTGTTCTTTACTTGTCATCGTCCTACTAGATCCATGTAATGTGTAATCATAAATTCATTCGGTTTATCAGACATTGTGTCGAACACATTGTGCGCAATCCCATTTTCCAAAATTTGGTAAATCAGGATAATACAAATGATACATCTCGCCACACACAACTCCTTTAACTAATGTGAACATTCTTACTATGCATTTACAATTCGATAAGCAAGCAGAAAGACCATTTCACAAAACTAATTCCACTACCTCAAATTCTAAAACCAACAAGAGTTCACAAAAATTTCAATCCACTCACCGTGTCCACCAATACTCGTGTCCAGAGCAAAGAGAACGCTCACTTATTGTCTTGTTCTCTATCTCAATATATGGAATAAATCAAATTTGAGAAGAACGATATTAAATTTGACACGAAACTAGAGAAATAATGAAGAAGCATAATAGCGTTCAACAAGAAAAAAATTTCGTTTAAATTAGGGTTCAGATTTTGGGCTTTGTAATTGAAGAAGAAATTTGTTAAAAGATGAAAAAAATTAGAATTTGGGGTAGAAAGAATTAGAAATTGAGGGAAAAGAATGAAATGCAACTTTGTAAGATTTTTTAATTAATTTTATTAAATAAATATTTAAATTTGGTCAAAGGCCATTTATGAAATAGACTTGGGTTATTAGACCATATTTGACTATTTCCACACAGGTTCAATGGGTATGGGCCTAACCCACTTTGATGGTTCTAGCTATGTACATACTACCCCCATGATGCAAAAGTTTGCGTACTATATTTTTTAGTTTATCATACAAGAATTTGCACATTCCCAAAATGAAGATATTCTTTTAAAATTTTCACTGTCGAAATCTCTACCACACATTTTTTATCTTGAACTCCCTCTGTCTCGAGTCTTTCTTCCAAAAAATTTGGGCATATAGATTAAGAAAAAAGTAGAGTATGTGAGTGTGAAGTTAATTAATAAAATATAACAAATGTATTTTATTGATTTTTGTGAGTGTAAATTATTTTCTTTTTAATGTAGGAAAAAGAGTTGGGACGTCCCAAAATGAAAAAGGAAAAAAAATTGGGACGGGAATTATATTTTACTCATTAAACTTTTCTCTCAAAAATTGTGCCCTAATAAAAGTACAGCAAATTATAGTATTTCAATGATAATATGGGTACTTAATATAAGATTAATTTTTGCCAAAAAAAATCTTGGGAGTATGTACTATAGTATATTCGGAAGTTGTTTAGGTGGCCTCAATTTATCATAGCCCCTTCGTCCTTTACCAATTAATTAATACTCCCACCATTTAAAAATATATATCACTTTAGTTTTTTATACTTTTGTCATAATATATATTATTTAAAAAAAAAATTCCTTATTTTTCCCTAATTATTCCTAAAACACCCAATCAACTTCAATTAATCATTTCCCAATGCATGACTATTAATTATTTATTAGGGATAATATTAGTAAAAATAATATTTTTTAATATGTATGATAAATGCTAAATTGACATATATTTTGAAATGGAGAGAGTAATTAATACCAGTATTTTCATAACCGGACAGAGCAACGATTCCCTGTTCAACCGGTCCAACCGGTTGGACCGACGGTCTAACCGTTAAAATTATTTTGGCCTATTTTCTTAATATTATATATGTTACACTACAAAATAAAATAAGTTAAATATTCTAATATAAAATTTTAATAAATTATAACTTACATATTGAAATAAATATAATAGAATCGTAGACAATCAAAATTAAAATATTCAAAATAACTCAAGTTATAATAATATCATATTGTAATCCATGACATGTTTTATAACTCATTCATAGTAAAATCTCAAATTAAAATATTACAATAAACATTTAAAATATATAAATTGTAAAATAAATTAATTTTGGGTTGTGGCGTGTCTCAAGATTTAATTTAATAAAAAATAAAAATAAAAAAACGAACCGGTTCAACCGATTTTTTCCGGTTTTAACAATTTTTTCCGGTTGAACCATTAAAATACTCTCTTCGTCCCAAAACTACTTTCACACTTTCCTTATTTGGACGTCCCAACTCTTCTTTCACACACCAAAAAAGGAAAATTTTCTCTCTCACAAAAGTCAACAAAATACACTTTTTCTTATTTTATTATTTAACTTTACACTCACATATTTACTTTTCCTTGGTTCGCGTGTCCGGAACTACTATGAAAGTAGTTCCGGGACGGAGGTAGTAGTTTTTAGAGGATAATCGGACCGATTCTATGGCCGGTTCCCAGTTCAACCGGTTGAACCGGCCCTAAAAAACAATGATTAATACAGAACTATTTGAAGCAAAATCAAATTTGGCCTCTACTAGCTCATCAAAGAATTTATTGAGATCGAATTCAACAATGAATTCAAATCTCGAGATGACGACCCACCAAGAAATCACGGCCACGTCACCGCCGACGCACATTCTAATAGCCCCCCTCCCACTGCAAGGCCACGTGAGCCCGATGCTCAACCTAGCGGAGATCCTCTGCCTTTCCGATCTCCACGTCACCATTCTCCTCTCCGATCACACCCACAGCCGCCTCCTCCACCACGCCGGCATCCGCAAGCGTTTCTCACACTACCCCGGCTTCCGCGTCGCCACCATCTCCGACGGCCTCCCCGACGACCACCCCCGCTCCGGCTGGCAGGCTTTTGATATTGCGATGAGCCTTAATCAGGTGGGCGGGTCGCAGTTCCGGAAGCTGATGGAGTCGAGCGACGCGCTAAGTGACGGCGGCGGTAGGAGGCGCGTGAGCCGCGTGATCATGGATGGTATATTGAGCTTTGCGGTGCCGGTGATTGAGGAAATGGGGATTCCTTATGCATACTTTAGGACCAGCAGCGCGTGTTCCTTCTGGGCGTATTTCTTTATTCAAGAGATGATTGACGCTGGGGAGGTCCCTCTCAGAGGTACTATAAAATTTCAACCCACTCCACAACTTCTATTTATTTTATTTTTTTGACAGGAAGAAAAACAATTTTTGGTCCACAACTTTTATTTAAAATTTTAAATATATATACTTTCTCTTTTCAATTATATTGGAATCTATTTTTGGCTTGTTTTTTTATCTTGTTTATCATATATTGAAGGCCCTTCACATTTTATCAGAATTTATGAACAATTTCATAATACTCTTTTTTATATGGGCAATTTCTATTTTGCTCTATTTCTACACGACTTTCAATTTTGATCAAAATAAAGATAAAAAACATGAATACTCTTATTACCTCATGTTCAATTTACAACCCAATTAATTTGTTATCCCCAAATCCAAACACACCCATTTGTCTTAATACATATTAATAGAAAATATTAAAAAAAAAATCTGAGGTCGCGACAAAGAAGCACAAGCTCAGGCGCCGAGTCGTCTTCTTTTTCTTCCGGCATTCTTCGACCGGAAATAGACACAACCGTCCGGCGATCTGAAGCTCTAACCGTTAATTCCTGGAATTCATCCTCAATTGTTCAACGTCCACTAGATTGTTCAATGTCCACTACGAATTGAAACCAAATCCGTTAATTGCCCGGAATTCATCCTCAATCGACGATGGCTGCTTCCCCATTCGACGATGGCGGCGGCGATACCAGGTGTAATTTTGAGAAATTGGGGTAGTGTAAGTAATTGGAGCTTCGACTTTTCGATCTATGTCGTTAGCAGGGCGAGACCTTGGGGATGAATTTTTCGTGGTTGCTCGACGGCAGATTGATGAAGAGACGGCGTGAATGGCGTTTACCGGCGAGGACAGTGGATGGAGCGTGAGGTGTGGTTGCTTTCGGTCAGCGATGCTTTGTGCGAGAGCAATTTCCGGCGATGGCTGTGGCTTTTTCTGGCGAGAACAGAGGCAGACGAACGGAAGTTTGTGGGAGAGCGGATTTGCAGATTCTGGTCATTGTGAGTGTTGTGCGCGCGGGATGTGGAGGATTTTTGCGACGGCGGCCTGAGCGAATTTTCGACGTCTAGTTTTGGCGGCGGTGAGAGAGACCGATTAACAGCTTTGAATTCCAGAACGGCAACGGGGCAATTAATTTGTGGTTAATTAAGGAAATGAAAGTTTTGCAGAAAGTAAATGGGTCGGCTAATTAGGAAAATAATAAATTAGGGCAATTAATCACTTATTGAAATGAGAGTGTTTGGATGGAGGGATAAAGGGTATAATAGACCTTTCTCCTTCAATTTGGGCATATTTGAAAGATTTGTGTTAGATGGGCAAAATAGAAATTGTCCAAATAAAATTGGACAATTTTGTGTATTTTCTCATTAATTCAACAAAATTTAAATTTTTACTAACCAAAATAATAAAATATTAATTCAAAGTAAGCATTGCATTATCAATTTAAAATGTATAAAACTATAAAATTTAATTGAAAAGATATGTTAATAATAACAAGTAGAATTTACGAAACAGATTTGAGTATCCATTAATTAACTTCGTCACGTGACAGTCGAATTCGTCACATGAAGATCGGATTTGAGTTTTTTTTATAAATATAATTATTTTTCATTTCTATTTATGTTTGCTTAAGCAAAAGCGTGAATTAGTGCCTGTTTTGAATTACTAAAAACTGCTTCTAAAATATTCTCTCTGTCCCGCTATAAGTTGCTCGTTACTTTTGAGCACACGAATTAAGGTAAAAGTGAAAAGATATCAGTGATGTGATGGAAAAGGTAAAAAAATATAAGTGATATAATGGAGAAAAATGAAAAAATAATAAGAATAGTGTAAAAAGTATTGAAAATAATAATAAAGAAGTGAATAATAATGTCCATAAAATGTAAAAAAGCAATGAGCAACATATATTAGGACGGATGAAAATGACAACATGACCAACTTATAATGGAACAGATGGAGTAATTTTTTTTCAAAATTATTTCTAACAATTTAAAAAAAAAAAAACTATTCTAAAAATATTTTTATAAAATTTCAAAACTGACACGTAAAATCGTAACCCTCCCTTGCGTTTTCACTTTTCCTGCAGGTAATTATAAATTTCCCAGCGATGAACAGTAAAAACGTGAGTTGTCCTCACTATTTACCCCTAATTAATGACATGCCTCTGTTATTACCTCAATTTTCACATGTAAAATGAATATGCATTGTTGTGGGTGGCATCTTTGAATGCAATTAATGATGGGGGCACCAAATTTGCATATTTAAATATTTTTTAATTAAATACAACGTGCATTTTAATACAAGTGATATTTTTTTATACTATTCATATTCTTTATAAGATACATAAACATTTTTTTCAAAAAAAATTATATTAATTTATTATAATACCCTAAATGAAATAGAAAAAATAAAATAAGCTATAATTTAATTAATATATTTCCTTTGAAATTTGTTAGTCAAATAGAATAATTAAATACAATCGATCAACTTGCCATGCCATATTTTGTTGGACGCTTTTCACTAGCACCATGACCAAATCGTTTATTTTGATCTTCAATTTGCCGGTACTTGATCACCGTGACCAAATAATCGATAGTAAAATGAAGTTTTCATGACTGATTTTGAAAGCAAGTGAAGTTGGTTGAATTATAAAATTTTTTAAGGCCAGACACCCCATTAAATACTTTCCTCATTGTTGCAATATGATCCAGGGAAGCATGAAGATAAATTAGCATACTGGAGAAAGAAAGAAATGGACCTAATGGTAACCAGCATTCCAGGAATGGAAGACCTTCTCCGTCGACGCGACATTCCAGGGCTTTGCCGGGTGCAAGACATTGACGATCCTAGATTCCAGGCTGTCAAAACCGAGACCAAAAGAACTGTTAAAGCCGCAGGGCTCATACTCAATACATTTGAAGATTTGGAAGGCCCAATTCTTGATCAAATCCGTCACCACATTCCCAATGTATACTCCATTGGTCCCCTGCATGCACATTTGAAAGCATTGAGACAAATCAGGGGAGTCGATTCGTTGCACTACTCGAGCAGCTTGTGGGAGGAGGACGATGATTGCGTCGCCTGGCTCGACTCTCAGCCGAACAGTTCTGTAATATATGTGAGCTTTGGAAGCATTACAATACTCACAAGGGATGAATTCTTGGAGTTTTGGTATGGGTTGGTCAATAGTGGGCAGAGGTTCTTGTGGGTCATTAGGCCTGATTCCGTTGTTGATGGGAATGAGAATGAGATCCCGGTGGAGTTAGAGGAAGGTACGAAGTCGAGAGGTTTGATGGTGGGTTGGGTGCCTCAGCACGAAGTTTTAGCCCATCGAGCTATTAGTGCATTCTTGACGCATAGTGGGTGGAATTCGACTCTTGAAAGTGTTGTAATTGGACTCCCGATGCTCTGTTGGCCTTATATCGCGGACCAAATGATAAATAGTAGGTTCGTGAGCGAGGTGTGGAGGATTGGACTGGATATGAAAGATACGTGCGATAGAATCTTGATTGAGAAGATGATTAGGGAAGTGATGGAAATTAGGAGGGATGAGTTGCTGGTGAGGGCTCATAATTTGGCTGCCTTGGGAAAGAATGCTATTTCTGAAGGGGGGTCTTCGTACATGAATTTGCATCAGTTGATTCAGTTTTTGAAGTCAGGCAACATCTGAATTTGGGTAATGCATCCTAAGATCTACTTTGGATTTTATTATGTGTTTGTTGAGGGACAGGGAAAGATTTAGGGGGGGTGATCATCTCTTTGAAAGGATTTAATTTTGTTTTGTTAAGAAAATTAAATAAATGAATTGATTCCACAATTTTCTACAAGTTCGAACTTTTAGACGAAGCGAAATTCATTCTTGCTATTATAACTCAGACTCACCCAGTGTTTTCCGCTGAGAGCAACTCCACCCATATTAAATTGTCCACTCATTAAATCTCTTTAAAGAGGGAAAATTGGGAGTCCATCCCATGAGTTAATTTCACACACTTCTACAAGTCTAGACTTTTAGATGAGAACAAACTTTGTCAATTTTATTATATATATATATATATATATATTAAATAAATTAATATTTGACATTTTATGGAGTATAATTTTATCATTTCATTTTTTTTTTCTACACTTTGCTTCTCGTGGACAAAATTCTAGATTCTTCCTGTGAAGAGGTGGAGGTATTAACAAGTTCTATATTATGTATATATTGATGCATATTCATATATCCAAATGTGGGTGGTACATATTTTTAAGTTGTTGTTTTTTTATCAGCAAAAAGTGAATTTATTCATATATAAAAAAAAAAAAGGATATAAAAAATACCCTCAAGTTTACTATTTTCAAAAGTAGCAAATGTTAATTGGTTTTTGGTTGAGCAATTAAAGTTATTCTAGTATGAAAATTAAAAAGTAAGAAAAAATTATGACTCTGAGATATTTACGTGCAACAATTTCGACTAATAGAAGTACAAAACTATACTGTAATGCATGAATTTTTTATGGAATAATTATACATTCCTTAGAAGAAAAAAATTTGTTATATGTAAATTTAAACATTTATGACCCTTTATATAAAACTAAGTATTTCTTCGGTGCAGCCAATGTAATTTTTTAATATATCTTATATATATTAATAATAAAAATTCATATATTTGTATGCATATATTGCGATTTTTTTTTTTTAATTTATACGATTACTATGTATCTACAAAGAGTGCTCCTCCTGTGCACAAGGGTGCATAGTATGCACCCTTAATTTTTTACTATTTCCAATCTAATTTTATTTTTGTCAATCAAGCTTACTTGTCGCAACTCCAATTTTATTTCCTATTATTTATACACAATCGTCTATATTAACATGGAATCCATATGGATATTTCAATGAAAATCCAGACCATAGTAGATGCCAGCCAGAAGCAAACATATATGCACCTTCCACTCTATCCTACCATTTCCAGTTAGAGGAAAAGGAATAAAAACTCTATGAATGAATTTATCAAATAAAACACACAGTGGAGAAGTCAATCAGGAAGGATATAATTTTTGTTTACCGTGCAGACTTCCCAAGAAAGAAATGAAATTGAAGTCAACGTGATATGATTGAGTCACCTAGAATTAGGATATAACACCTTCTCAGCATATACAATCATCCACCATTGGAGAAGCCTAACTGAGGAAGAACAAAAGAAGACAACAAGAAATAAAGAACTAAATTGAGTATTAAGGAGTTGTTCTTTGGGTATTAAGAAGTTGTTCTTGGGGTATAACTAAATTGTTCTTGGGGTATTAATAATTTGTTCTTCGGGTATTACAAACATGTTCTTGGGGTATTAGTTAAACTTGTTCTTTGGGTATTCAGGAATCAAGTAATAATTGTTCTTGGGGTATAGAGTGCATGACTAATAAAGAATGAAACTAATACAGCTCCAAACAAATGAAAGTGTCAAGGTCATATACAAAAGATAAATAAAAAATAGAATAACTTAAAGATGGATTTTAGACTAAAATGTCTATGCAACAGTAGGATGGTAAAATCGAAAGTAGAGTAATATGAATTGCGTGAGGAATATTAGAATCATATATAATTAATAATTAAGAAGTTGTTCTTGAGGTATAACTAAATTGTTCTTCGGGTATTAATAATTGTTCTTGGGGTATTAATAATTTGTTCTTCGGGTATTACAAACATGTTCTTGGGGTATTAGAATCATATATAATTAATAATTAAGAAGTTGTTCTTGGGGTATAACTAAATTGTTCTTAGAGTATTACAAACATGTTCTTAGGGTATTAATAATTTGTTCTTCGGGTATTACAAACATGTTCTTGGGGTATTAATGAGTTGATTTATGTACAAACAAAAATGAAATGAAATCAATAGAAAAATATTAAATAAATTCAAATGAAAATCAATTACTTTATTAATTGAGTATTTCATAGGCGAAATTGATATACATATTAGTATATTACTGAGAATTATTAATATGTATACAACATACATACATACACGAAATGCAATGCATTATATTATGGAGGACTCACTGGAATAATTGAAGAAGGTTGGAAAATTGCCAACAACTAAAAGAAAAAAGAAGATATCCACTCTCCACTACTCGTCCTTTTACCAAAATAAACATCGGGAATGTGAGCCAACCTCCAACCAACTCCTTCTCCTCCATTTCTTTTCTCTTCAACAATCCTCTCTACAAATTCATCCTCCATATTTGTGAAAGCAAGGATTTGAAGCACTAATAAATCCTGAGTCTAGCATAGATGATTCTGTGTAGCAACAGCAGCAGCCAGCAGAGGACCTCATCATGGAAATTGTTCATTTGGAGAAGGAAGTTGCATATTTAGAGAAGTACCTTCTCTAAATATGTAATACCCAAAGAACAACACTTCAATACCTAAAGAACAACTATTTAATACCCAAAGAACAACTTGCTATACTAAAAAACAAATCTTTGCAATACCTCAAGAACAACTTTGTTATACCAAAAAACACACAGTGCGGCGTGTACTGTGTGTTTCTGGAAATATCAAATTAAATTCAAAATTAAAGTAAAATCAAGGTGCATAGTATGCACACGTGTGCATATTAGAATTTGCGATCTACAAATTATGAAAATTATTAAATAAATGGTAAGTTTTTAAAAGAATTTATGGTTGTGCATATGTACATATAATATAATTAAAGGGCTCAAATCCAAAATAAAAAATCATAATGTCTAAATTACTCATGGTAAATTCTCACTCTACCATTGAAAGCAAAGTACAATTTTGTTTCTTAATATCTTTAAACAGAAATCAAAATTTAAATTTGAACAGCACAATGAGGGTTGACATCGAACTTTTCGACATGGTACCGCTTCATCCTGGGGCGAGTTGCTATTCGCACATCCACATACAGCACTCTAGATATACGGATACTTCTAAAATTATCATAATACAGTATAAGATTTGCACCCGCCTTCTAAAAAGGGTAAAATTTTTGAATTCGTGTATCGAATTTTTTACGTGGCGAATCCGTCTGCTACTTGGAAAATTAAATTAACGGATTCTCGAGTCACTGTTAGAATTCTGTTTATTAAGCATTATATATTATTTTAATTAAATTTTATTATATTATATAATTTAAATTGATAATGTGACACTTTATTTAGACGACTTTACTATTATGTCTGATGCATTAAAACTAATATAACTTAAATTGATGTTTTTTATATAATTATATTATATTGTTACTATATTCAAGTTTTAAATGATAAATATAAATTACATATATAATTTATAATTTTTTTAAAAAATATATATTTTAAATATTACGTATAATAAAATATAAATAAATAAATATAATCTTAACAAATCGGATTCTAATTTTTTCAAAATATCCTCGAACCACTATTATGCTGCTCTCGCACTCGTACACCACTTTAATTTGACAGTTGCAGCTGTTTTTATATATTTATACCCACCTTCATTTTCTCTGCTGTCTGATTAACACATGCATCTAATCCTATGTTTTATAAAGCGGAACCGGACGTTGAACCGGACACCTTAGAAATTTTGGTCGAACCGGGTTCGATCGGTCGGACCGTAAATAAAGCGGTTGAGCCGGTATGATGTCATAATTATATAAATATATATTTAATATTAAAATAAATCTACCAAATATCATACAAATATCAAATATGAAGCTAAATTCACTACAAATCTAACAAATTAAGAATCGAAAATTTTAACATTTAGGAGAAAACACGGGAAATAAATACCATGAGAAAGTTGGGCCCAAAAAAAATGAACTAAAAAATAAATGAGAAAGTTGGGCCCAAATTTCATTAATGGCCCATGAGACCTATATCTAAACCTAAAATTTCAGAAACCCACTTATCCACATTGTAGTCTTGTTCTCTTCCTCCAGGACCTCCACGGATTTTCAGCGGCGCTGCCTCCTCCACGGCTCCACCTTAACCACCGTCTCTCATCTATTATACTCTTGTAGTCTTGTTCTCTTCTAGTCTTCTTCCACGGATTTTCAGCGGCCAGGCATCGCTAGAGGAAAAGCGCCGCCGCTGCTGGAGGAAACGTGCCGCCACTGCCACTGCCACCGCCACCGCCACCGCCGCTGCAAAATAGTTCTTCAGTTTTTTTTTTTTTTTAATTTAACTCCCAGCTGCCGGTTCTTAGGGTCGAACCGAGACCGGTTCGACCCGTTTATTTTCGTTTTTGGCCGGTTCTAGAGCGGCTCGTTAGTTGGGCGGTCCAACGCTTTAGAGCCGTACGTTGCTTATCCCGGTTCGCAGTTCGACCGGTCGGACCAAATTTTTAAAACATAGATCTAATCACGCACCCCTCTCTCTTGGTCAAAATAGCCCCAGTGTGAGAGTCAAAATCAACCACTCACTCTACCTAAACCAACTTCTCCATCCCTCTCACTCTCCATAAACCAACTTTATATAATTAATAGCTTGCATATTTAAATTTTGAGTCGAACAATAAATATAGTAATTATTAAAAAAAAAATTTATTAATAATTAAGTATGATTTTTTCTTTTTATAAAATACAAAATTTATTGTAAAACATTCAAAAAACGTGTAAAATTCATAGTGGGACGGAAAAAATACATTCTTTAGTGTATTTGAATATTATACCAAAATCCAAATAAATAAACAGAAATTTGGATTTAAAATCCTAAAAGCCACTTGGGAAAGTAGAAACAAACTCCCCTACCCTACAAATTGTAACATCATAGTGATTGGTATCAGTGAGATAGTAGTAACTCTCTGATGAAATGAAAAAGAAACTATAATTAAACACAAGATTCAAATGACGAAATGAAATTAATCAAGCCATCAAGTGCTTCATAAGAAGAACCACCTTCTTTCGAGCAGACATCAACCTTCTCTTTCAAACACACAATTCTTTGCCTAATTCCTTCGCCTTCTCTATTCAACATCAGTTTCCTTATAGTGTCTTCAATTTCTCCCCTGTCTAGTCCTTTCTCCAACTTCATCCCGATTTTCCATACATCGTTCACGTATCTAGAGTTCACCATCTGATCACCAAAGATAGGAGAGCAGATCATCGGAACTCCTTCACAAATGCTCTCAATCGTGGAATTCCATCCGCTATGAGTCCAAAAGCCACCAATGGACGGATGAGATAGAACTTCTTGTTGTGGGGCCCATTTCACAATGTAGCCTCTTTCACTAACTGTGCTCAAGAACCCACTTGGAAGCATTTCCAGCCACTCCGACCCATGGACTAACCCGGGTCGAACCACCCACAAGAATGGCTGCTCACTATTGGCTAACCCCCAAGCTACTTCTAAAAGACTCTTTTCATCCATTGCTGCTACACTTCCAAAACTTACGTAAAGCACGGAGTTGGGTGCTCGTGTATCGAGCCATGCAATAGAACTTGTATCCTGTGTCAACAAGCTGCTTGAGGCAGCAGAGAAGAACTTGTGAAATGGACCAATTGGGAAAATTGGCATCAGAAACTGGTAATCAATTAGTCTGGACAGCTGATGCTCTTCAAGTTCTTTAAAAGTGTTGAAAATGAGGCCTGAAGCTTTCTTCGTTTCATCCACCATGTTGCGTATAACCTCGTAGAAATCCTCTGGCTCGTGTGTTTCTATTATTGGAATATCCTTCACTTTAAGGGGTGGGAGCTCTAGAATTGCAGCCTCCGTTTCAGCATCTTAATGAAAGGAAACAGAGAATCTATGAGAATTCACATATGCAAAATAAAGTCAAAAGTATACATAAATATGCTTAAAAGGTTGCGTCGTTTCATTAAAGGACATGTGTTGTTTTCACTAAATGACATTAATTTTAGAGCATATAAAAAGTATAAATTAAGAGTAATCATTGCTTCACTAAAGAGTGTCAGTTTGTTCTACTAAAACAATATTGTAAACCAGTTTCATCATAAAAAAGATTCACTATACATAATGCAAATAAATGGGGCAATTATGAAGAGAGACATTTTTTAGGGTTATTACAAAGAGGAGCAAGTGTGCAATTTTTAGTATAATTGCACACTCATTCTTTAGTGTGTGTTTCGATGTACATTTTTTTATAATTTTTTGCCACTTACCCTTTCTGCAATTTAAAGGAAAAATGTAACTCTCTTTATTTTTTTCTCAAATAAATGTATGAACGGGTATGTTCGTTTGGGATTATACTGGAGTTTGGAAATCCTAGTACTTGAGAAAACCTGGCTAATAGTTAAAAATGTATCTTTGGCCTATCCAGAAACTGCCCCATTGTGGACCCCCTCCTCGCCTTGCTTATATTAAAAATAATTTTTAATACAAAAGATTCAAAATTAATAACATATAATTGTTTAAAACAACATTTGATATTCATCTAATAATTTAAAAAATATAACAATAATATAAATATAGCTTTATAAAAATATATATATGACGTGTTTCGACAAGAGTTCGTGGGCAAGTTCAATAAAACACCACCGTCACAGACCTGTTTGGTTGGGTCCAAACCCGTCCCGGACAGGGCGGATTTGAGGCGGTTCCAGGTATGAAACCACCCCTGTGAAAAATAGGCAGTATGTAGTGACATGAGGTGTATACAAGAATGAACGTACCTCTGCTGGAGATGTATCCCTTTTCTCGCAGAAGTGGAAAAGCAGCAAAAGCTAGAAACGAGCAAACGCTGCTAGTCCGAAGTACAATCCTTGGGAGCTTTAATTCGTCAGCAGAAGATTGTGTGCAATACCACATACCATCTGTAACCAAGCACACAACACGATCATCGGAGCATAACTGAGCTAAGCAACGGTGAAATGGCTCCGCACAGCTGCTGATGAGGATTTTAATCAGGAGTACAGGATCTGATATGGTAGTTCCTGTATCTGATAAGCCATCAGGAATGAGATGAAAGGTGAAGTGAGGGTATTTGGACGTGTTTGGAAAGTTAAATCGAGTGTGAACGATAGAGATAACAAATCCTTTGGAATGAAGGATACGAGCAAGCTGAAACATGGGATTGATATGCCCTTGAAAGGGCAACGGAAACAGCACTATCCTGCATCCTTTCCTCTTATCCATGGATCTCCTGATATTCAATCAAGGCTCATATAAAAAAAAAACATAAGTTAGCTGAAGAGTACTTGGGATATTTATGACCACGTGAGAATGGGCCACAAGTTGGTCTGTTTATCTGTCACAACTTAGATAAGAGTAATCCCAGAAAATTTATTTCCGGGGCGGCTCTGATTTCTGTTCCTTCATTAAATTTTCCTGCAATATGATTTAGGTTGTGCATAAGACTGTCATTAACATTAAGGGCATAATTAGAAACATACCTAAGTTTAAAGCACTCCATTTAGGACTAAAAATTAGATAACATCGGAAAGAATTGAATTACGCCACGCAAACATGATGGAGACATAACCTGGGAAAACGAATGGTCCACATGCTTTGAAATGATGCATCTTTCAGAATTTTATTACAACATGGTCCCATAAATATGTTAAAGATGTCTGTAGGTACATCTTAAAGGCTAAAGTTACAAACAGAACAGGAAGTAATGAAGGTATCCAAGGTCATACAAAGATTAACAAAAGAGAAGTGCAAATCAAATTAATGTAATCCAAAAGATCAGAAGAATGAGATATGATTCACTAATCTGCTTAAGGATTCATATGAAGACCCCCCAGGTTGAAGACAGAGATTAGCCTTTTCTTTCAAACACAAGGCCCTTTCTCTCACTTCCCCCCCTTCTCTCTCCTCCAATATCGTGTTAATAGCCGCCTCAATCTTTTCCCTGCTTAAGCCATTCTCCAACCGTACACCAATTCTCCAGACGTGGCTCACATACCTCGAATTCACTAGCTGATCAGTAAAACTTGGTAAACAAATCATTGGCACCCCTTCGCATATACTCTCTAGAGTCGAATTCCATCCACTATGAGTCCAAAATACCCCAATAGAACTATGTGCCAACACTTCCAATTGAGGAGCCCACTTCACAATATACCCTCTTCCATCCAACATCTCTATAAAGTTTTCAGGCAATGGCTCTAACCATTCAGCACCGCGGATCAACCCAGGGCGAACAACCCATAAAAATGGATGCTTGCTGTTGGCTAGTCCCCAAGCTACCTCCAAAAAGTCCTTCTCTTCCATTGCAGCAAGGCTACCGAAGCTCACGTAAATGACAGATTTATCCTCTTGTTTGTCCAGCCAAGAGATTGAACTGTGGTCCTCTGCAATCAAACTACTTGAAGTGGTTGCAAAATGCTTGTGAAATGGACCCAATGTAAATATTGGGATTCCAAACTCTTGGTCAAGTTTGCCAATTGCTATTTCTTCGAGTTCTTGAAAAGTGTTCCAAATTAACCCTGAAGAAGCCTTTGTTTCCTTCACCATATTCTCTACTAGCTCGTAAAGCTGCTGATAAGTTGCTGCGATCTCCCTATTAGCCATGGAGATCACTGGAAGATCTTTGATTCTAAGTGGAGGAAGTTCCGCCACTAGCTCTTCCAATCTGTCATCTGCGTTGTAAATGAACAAGATTAGTACTTATTGTGATTATGCTTTCAATATGAGATCACATCATTCTTCTAGGACGCGTTTAGATTGAGGGATTTCATTCGATTCATCGAAAATCACTAAGAATTAGTACAGAGTATGGTGAGAGATAATGAACAAATCCACATAGCTTCAATAAATTTCAAATCTATCCTTCAAATCATTCAACCCAAACACAGGACAGAATTCACAAAATAAAAATAAAATTAAGGGAATAACTGAAACCCTAGAACGCGAAGAAACAAACCTTGAATAGGGATATAGCCCTTTTGTATCAGAAGTGGGAACGCAGCATAAGCCCTGAAAGCACAAACCGGCCCAGTCCTCAGAACAAGCCTCGGGAGCTTCAAACTGTGACAAACCGCCGTCGTGAAATGCAACACACAATCTGAAATTAGACATGCGATCGGATCTCCGGAGGTATCTGCTAGCAATTGAGACAATGCTTCTCTGAAGGGCTCGACGCAGTTGGTGTTAAGCTTAGCGAGATAGGACAACAGATCGGTTTTGGAAGCCGAATCGCTCTCGGATAACCCATCGTCGATGGGATAAAACGAGAAGTGGGGATAATTAGCAGGATTAGGGGAGTTGAGCTTTATGTGCAGAATGGTTATGGAAAATCCCCTTGAATAAAGAATGTTTGCTAATTGAAGAATGGGATTGATATGGCCCTGCAGTGGTAGTGGGAAAATGATGAGGCGGCGCCCAATCGTATGGCGCACCTCAGGCTCGCTCTTGTTCTCCATTAACAATGGCTTCTCTAAGCTTTAATTAATTTCAAATTAAGAGACTGGTTTTTTCTCCTACACCAATTAATTGTATTTTATAGTTGAAGTTTTGGAATTTGGATTGGGATGTAGCACGTGAAAGTTTGAAAATCTAAGTTTTAAGTGATTGTATAGAAATTGGATAATTTGGAATATTTTTTCAAGGAAGAAGTTCAACGGGGTACATGCATCAATGCCAAGAACTCGACGTCATTGATAAGACGAAGGCCGTAATTTGACCGTCCTCTCCTTATTGTGTCGTGCTTTAAATTATTCTCTTTATCCCAGTAAAAAGTATTTACTCATTTCAAAGTTAATTTGCACACTTCTTATTTTAAATGGTCTAACATTAATTAACATACAATAGAAATATCAATTTACGTGTTTATTCATAAAACTTTTTACATATTTATTCATATATTATTATTTTATTTTAAAAAAAAAACATTTTTCTTAAATCATGCACAGTCTCACATGTGCAAATTAATTTATTTAGGATAAAAAAGTACATATGTATTTATTTGAATATAAATTTAAATACGTCTCTTGTGACATGAATTCATATAATTATTATGCAAAATTATTATTACTATTATTTATATATATATTATATTATTATAAAAATATATTTAATTTTTAATAGTGATAGTAAATATACATAATAGTAATAATATATACATATAAAAATAATAATTGATAAACTCGTGTTCACTGTGAAATCGAATCTTATACAAATTTTTGTCTATAAATTTACACACTACTTAAAAATAAAATATAAATTTAAGTGTACATTCAGAAAATTATACATATATTTACTTATATATCACTATTTTATTTAAAAATATATATTTTAAAAAATTATTTAAAATCTTAGAGTGAGGGAAAAAATATATACTCTGTAATACCCCGAACCAAAACTTCTTATAAAATTATATGATTAATTAATTCATTTATTTTTATGAGCAATATATGTGTTCAAGTTCACAATTTTCAGGTAAACGGACGAGCATTCTGAGTCGGAAACACTCCTAGCACTTTTAAGAATAAACTTTTAAGGTTAGAAATATATTTTACTAAATACGAGACTTTTGAAGTGAAGAATAATTTTTGATCCGAAATTTATACATGTTATAAAATATGATAACAAACGTCGATAATGACAATTTTATCTCGTCTAAATAATTTTACTATATCAAAATATAGTCAAACGAAGCATTTAAAACATATATGAAAAAAATTATACTTACGAAATATTTATTACAACGTATAAATATGATCGTTTAAAATAGCCGATATTTATGATATTTTTGTATCTTTAAAATACGATCCCTTTACGATGAAATAATACAATTTATATCAAATACGTGTAGTAAATACAAGTGGTAAATAAAATATTGTACAAAAAGTAAAAATATCTAAAAAAAATTAATAATTAAAAAATTTTACTTGGCCAATATTATTCCTCACGTTTTCTATTAATGACCACACAATAACATTGGCTTCCACTCTTCCAATCCACAATCTACTTCCTCTCAGAAGTCTCTCTCCCCACTCCCTCTATATATACAACTATGCACTTCATAATTCTTGCAGCAACTAGCCTCGTCTCTCACTCGGTCTCTTTTCTTTTGCTCTTATGATCAAAAGAACCTCACTCCATTATCCGATAGTAGCCCACAATCTGTTTTTAACAAAGAATTTTCGGTCACGACAACGAACCAAGAAGGAAACTACAAAGGTGACGCCTACAAACATTCTAAGTGCTTATATATCTCGAATTTTAGACCGTTTCTTATATTTCGATGCTCGGAAAATTATGAAACTTTTTCTGTGAGTTCTTGTATGACTTAAATACGTTCTGTCCAAATCTGGTGGTGTTTTGAATTATTATTACGGAGTTATGAATTTTTGAAGTCATGGTAGTTTTTCCCTACTGAACCTGTGGTGAGTGTTCTTCTTTAATTCGTTTTTATAGTTCTAGCCGTAGGAAAATTATGAAAATTTTACTACATGACAACTTGATGATGGGATATAACATATCCGAATTTCAGGGCCATCGGAGTTGATATGAAGGATAAATAAAATCCTAAAGTCGACTCATGTAAAATTGGACCAAAACTGTGACACCTGTATATGAGGACCCAATTTCTATGTTTTAAACAACTCAGAAAATTATGAAATTTTGTGTGTTCGTCTTCAAGTGAGATTTCTACAACATATCCAAAAATTGAGATGATCTGACTTAAAACGAAGGAGATGCGAATTTTCTAAATTAAGGTGTCCTACATAGAGTGGACTTATGAGCAGCTACTTTCAGATTTCGTTTTTCATATTTACAGCCATGATAAAATCTTGATATTTTTACTGAGTGATATATTAATGATGAACTACAACCTGTGTAATTTTCGTGATCATCAGACTTAGGAATAGAGAGAAATAATTTTCTAAAAATGATAGGTTCAGTTTGAAATGATTTCTGTGATGCCTAGATTAATTGTCTTGATTTCTATATTTCTAGCAACCAGAAATTTATGAAATTTTGAGTTGATGTTCTATTTTCAGTATACTATATTCTGGTCAAGTTTGGTGATTTTTAGAGTTGATCCTTAAGAGATACTGATTTTTGAAAAATATGTGTCCAGATTGTACCTTTGTCAATATTTTGCACAAGTTGTCATGTTTAATAAATCCTTTCTGTGATGTAAAACTTTTATCATGATCTAAACTTGATAAAGAGACACCATGTTTAATTTTATAATTTTTAAAACTTTATAAGTATTTTTAATTTAATTTCGTTTAGATTAAAAAGCAATGGTGTAGCTGAAAACATGCGGAAAGATTTTAGGGGTAAATTATGTAAGGTCCAAACTAGCTACTTTGAACACGTATATCTCTTACCTCGTTTGTTAATAAAATAAAATAAAATAAAAATGTGCTGATAATCTTGAGCTGGAGTAGTATAAGTTTGCGAAATTGGACATTCATAGGATCCATATCTTAGGAGAAATAAATGTTTGAAAATGGAATAAAATGCAAGGGAACATTGTCCCATTTTTAGAAAAAAATGAAGATATAACTTTTTTCATATTCTTTTAGTATTATAACAAATCATATTTATGTAGTATATATGCTTATATGTTATTATAATGAAAATTATGAATTTTAAAAGTGTCTGAGTAGCCGTAAAACAAGTTGCGACGTTTCTTTATTATTATGTCAAAATTTGATAAGACTTATACTTAAACTTATTTTCTTTTAAGACTCGAAATATATTCTAATTCCATGTATGTTAGTATACAATTTTACAAGTTGTTGTGTTTTTATTTCTAGTTTAAATACTTGTAACAAATTTATTAAAGTTATAGAAAAGTTAAAGGACTAAGACCAAGAGAACCTCACAAACTAAATTTATTCAGACCTTTTTAAGTCAATTTATAATCTACATGCTTCAATTTACTTATGTGTTTAATTTATTAATTGTCTGCAAGCTTAATTATGTATCCAAGAACGTGTTGAACTTATAGACTATTTAATTGATCATTTGACGAGTATTTATTCTAGCAAAATGTTTGTTATTATATAAGTGTGTAATTTTGTTATATACATGTTTAAAATGTAAATATATCTAAGTATGTGCTTTTTATTGTGCTCTGGAATAAACACAAACGTATTAGAACTTATAATTTAAATGTATAATTGATATACATTTAAATCAACATTTTAGTTTTCTAAAACCGTTTAAAGAAATAAAACTTGATGTTCTTGTTAAACTTATGAATATTTATGACCGACTATATGTTGCATTTTATAAGAAAGAAGTAAAGCTTTTATAAAAAGTCTTTGTACTAAAACACGAATCGAAAATTGTAAATGGATTAACCAAATGGAAGAACAATTATGTTAAATAAATATGATCACTAAAGATGTAAGAAAATCGTGCTAGGTGAAGTGCGGCCCAAGTCAGAGCTCGGATGTGTCTATATGCTCCTAAGTTTCAAATCCTATTTCAAGAAAGTTTGTAACTTTATCTTTAAAAGTTAAAAGATGGGTGACACTATCTGTATTAGCCGATAATGTTATATGGACCGTTGATGTATTTCTGAAGCAAACTAATCAAACACAAATATATAAGAGTTAAAATCATGTTATTGATGGACTTGAGAGGGTCATCAGCCATGAGAGTGGCAAAACCATGATATTGATGAACTTGAGAGGGTCATCAACCATGAGAGTGGCAAAACCATGTTATTGATAGACTTGAGAGGGTCAACAACCATGAGAGTGACAAAACCATGTTATTGATGGACTTGAGAGGGTCATCAGCCATGAGAGTGGCAAGACAATATTTATTGATGAACTTGAGAGGGTCATCTGCCTTGAGAGGGGTTAAATGTTGTCACAAGTATGAAATGCAAGTAAGAATTAATAATAAAACAAACCTTAATCTTACTTAATATTTAAATCGGGGAAGGATAAAATTATCAACTTTTCAGGATCACATCAATCTGTATAAGAGCGTACAAGTCATCCACTGAGATTTTATCTCACACCCCAACAGTTTGATATTTTTTTAGGATATGATCGCGAGGGGTCGGAATTGCAGCAGTGACACGGATTTTCCCTAAATATGATGCAATATATATATATATATATGAATAAATTAAATGATTATGTAATCATTTTTAAAATAAATTTTAGTATGGTATCAAGTAACAAACCTTTGAGAGTTATTCGATGATGATTTTATACACGAGTATTCCTTTTCTATGTTGATAAGAGACTAATGAAAGACCGGACCCACATATGTTTAAATACCTATGATCTTCAACTGCAAAGTATTTCATTTACGCATATTGTTTTATTCTGAAAAGAAAATTTTAAGCTCGTTTTTTTAGTTACTAAGTGACGATCCGAGTTCAGAGTGCTTTATGCGGCAAAGGTTGGCATTCTGGATCCGGGGCGTTACATACTCCCTCCGTCCCCCAAATTTATTCTCATTTGTATGGGCACAAGTTTTAAGAAAAGTGAGATAGAGTGAGGATATTATGGAATAATTGTGGGGTCTACTAGAGAATAAAGTGATTGTTTGTAAGTTTGATAATAAAATAATATTTTCTAAAAGAGAAATGAGAATAAATTTGGGGGATGGAGGGAGTAACTTTTAATGATTTTGTAGGAGGAATCAATTTCACTGCAGTTTATGGGAAGATCATGCTACTCAAATGGCTGACTTTGTAGTTATTGTAGGACCATGCAGTGTTACTCGAATTGTACGACTCAACCGCTGCATTGTAGAGTGTGGATTCTTTATCCGATGTTTTCCATGATCATGCAATCTTAGACAATCGGAACGATGAATCCTCCTCATCCTCAAGCAAGCTGATCTAAGTGTTTGAGTTCTATCTTTCTTTTTCAAAGCAAGTGAAATTCTACTCATAATTTCTCATCCATTTGGCTTTGCTTCACATGACTCTCATTCATCCCAAAAATCTTTCCTCGAGTATGGAGGAAGTGTCCTAGCCCAGGTATGATGACACGTGTTTTACAACACTTACTTTCCAAGTGTAGAAAGTTCGTGTAGTAAGGTAAGTGTCCGGTTAAAATATCAATCCATGGGATTAGTGGCCAGCGTAGCCCTAGAACTATATGTCGGCGTTTGATTGTAGTGTGAACGATCTTGTTTCCCAATTAAACTAAATGCAAAAATTAAAATAGCACAATTAACTAGAACAAAACAATTAAACTAGAACTAAGAATTTAACTAAACAAGACACTAAAAATAGCAACAAGTAATAAATCAACAAAGATAACAAAGACGAGAAAATGTGTTCGGGTGTTCTTCATTACGGGATAGTAAATCAATGGTTCGACAAGTTCATTTATCCCTTTTGTTGGTCAAAGATAGGAGCAATCACAATTAATACACATTAAACCGTACTGGATAAGCCTAGGAATAACGCGTCAATTAAGCATGTAGATTGTTATAGGAATAGTTCACCGTTTCCCACCCGGGTAATCACACTAGGCTAAGAAAAATCCTAGCGTGCTTTTCCACTCGTATACTAAGGTGCCCCACCTTTTGTCCCCTCACTAATTACCTAAATGTTAATTCAAACAATTAATGTATATTAATGAATTTCTAATGAAAATTACCCAACTCTCGTTGCAATAATCCAATATTAACTCAAATCACAAAATCGAACTCACACCCATATGAAATAAATGTGCCTATTCAACTCTCGTTGCAACAAACAATCTACCAATATGAATTAAAAGAGTCCAACAAGCAATTGATGTAACAATCCTCATTAATATATTCATATGACCTTCAATTAGGATAAATTCATAAAATCAATCCACTAACGAATTACCCACTTAATTCCAAGCACCCAAACACTAAAGGTTTAGCCACCAATCAACATCTCAAACAAACACATAACAAATAAAAAGCAATAAACCATAATCATGAAAATTTTACTAACAAAATTAAATATAATTCACCTATTGAGAGCCAATATCCCTTCAATCTTTAACAAAGCTTCAACTAAAATTAAAAATCTTACTAAAAAAGCATAAACCCTAACTAAATGTGTGAGCGTGCGTGACGAGTGGTGAGGAGAATTCTCCCCCAAGGGAGTAGGGTGTGTTTCTTTTCTGCTGAAATTGGCTTCTTTTTTAATTCCTTCCGGTCTTTTTGCATTCAAATGGGCTTTTTTATTTGGGAGGCCCAAACCTTGTTCAGCATAATGAATAAAACGTGACTACCTGATAGCAATTCTTCCAAGTATTCCACGCCTTCTTCTTCATTTCTTTGAATCTTCCAGAAACAAAATACGAGTTAGGCGTGATCACGCCTAAGTGAAAGAGCTCTTTTCTCCTCAAGACAAAAACGTTTTTCTCATTTGACAACTCTTCACAT
This sequence comes from Prunella vulgaris, assembly GCA_026898435.1. Lineage (NCBI taxonomy): Eukaryota > Viridiplantae > Streptophyta > Magnoliopsida > Lamiales > Lamiaceae > Prunella > Prunella vulgaris. Next base: position 234,465 of record JAPKLY010000590.1, read on the forward strand.
ATTGAGCAATTTTTCAATTCTTGGCTTACGATTCTTCATCTCTTCAAAAGTGCTACACACTTTATCATCTTCCAGCGCTTCTTCTTCACAGCTGCAAACTCGGTCGTGGGCATTCTGCGGATACGGAAATTGGTTGAGCAGTGACGAATTCCGGCAAGAGTGGTGGCTCTGGCGTTGTGGTTGCAGGGCTTCTACGAATTCAGCGAACGACGAGCAGGGGACAGGCGGCGGTGACATTCTTCCCGGCGTGGGCGGCTGCTGTGGAGTTGTGGCAATGGTGTCTTCAATGGCGCTTTCCGGCGACTCTTTTCAGAACAGGGGAGCACGCGACTCTCTCCATTTCCGGCGAGTGGAGTTACTTCAGCGAGGATGGCGGATTTCGGTGTGCTTCGCGGCTGTGAGAACAAGAATTCCGGCGTATTTCTTCAAATTTCCGGTGCGGTGGCTGTTTCGCGCAGCTGTGGGCGGGTGAATTTCAGCAGCGGATGGGTGGTTGAATCGGTGCAGTTGAGGATGGTAGTGGTTTTCAGAAATTGGTCTTCAATTCATCTTGTTCGTGGCTCAAGAATTATCACGTCTCCTTCCTGAAATTTTGGTCAAAAGGAATGAAATTGAGTCGAACTCCCTTTTCTCAATTCATATTCTGCTCACCCATTATCAGATGCAATTGTTAAGTAACATGGGCCTTCAATTAATAAACATCAAATTGGGCCAAAAATCATTAAGATAGAAAATAAAAGAGCCAACATTTCTTATTTTCATTTTGCCCCATTTTATTTATTTCACAAAATTAATTTGAGAGGTATTTTACTCAATAAATCATGATTTTCTACAAAATAAACAATAAACACTTCTCTCAACAATTAAGCTCAAATAGTCCAATTAATGTAACAAAATGTATGAAATCCTATAAAATCATGCAATTAAATCACATAAATTTCAAGCAAAAATCACACTAATCATATGAGTACTCTGGATTTCCTCAAATAAATTGTTTGGAAGTTGACGATTGTGAATAAAAACCAATAAATAGTTATATAATTCCAATAAATAAATGAAGTGGTCCCTCAGGTTTTGAGTAGGCTTTATTTTGTGATTAAAAAATCATGGAGGACATCTTCTTTGGTCCTGATATCACTATCAGAAATTGTTCCACTCCTCGACATTCCTGAAAGATGAGTAGCCAAAGAACAACAAACACACAAAAGTGTTAGTAAACTTTAACACATGAATTTATTCACTTTTTATGCTCATGAAAAATAAATTTCCAATGCGCATTAGATATATTCATAAGTGAAAAATAAGTTTAACTTCTTTGGCTCCCACTTTCCCAAATTAACTGAAGCTATCATCATACACTATTTTAACTATGTTTTAAGAATAAAAGACATTTAACAAGAGTAATACATGCAAAGTATTAAAATGTCTCCACATAGGTCTTTAAATGATAACATGTCACAAAAAAGAAGGCATACTTCAAAGTATACACTGAAACGCATGAAAAAGCGTCCAAACGCCCCGAAATACGTCGGAATGGTCTGGAATGAGGTCACACGCGCCCGCACGCTCCACTAGGAGGCTGGAAGAGCTGGCACGCGCTCACACGCGCTGCCATCATCGCCACCGATCGTTAATCATCGGCGGACCTCACATGCAGCCGCTGGAGTGGCCTCTCACCGGTGCGTGGGCCTCACATGCCACCGGCAGCGGCGCAGTCTATAGGCACGTGGCTCTCACTCGCCACTGCCACTACTCTGATCGCCGACTGCCGTCTGACTCGGTTTGGTTTTGGTCCGAATCACGATTCAGACTAGTTTGATCTCGGTCAGGACCAGTCAAACCTTGATTTGACCCAGTCAATCGGTCTGACCCGGTTTGAACCGGTCAAGACCATGGGTTGACCAGTTCTGAGATATTTTTGAATTTATTACGGTCTAGTACTTATGAATTTCGAATTATTAAAATAGGCCCTTTTATTTTTTTGAAAACTTGCGGTGTTTGCCCAAATACGAATAAACTTAAAAAAATCATAACTTGAGTTTTATTTGGCCAAAAAACACAAAAAAAAAACATGGCCGGAATCCTCATAAACTCTTTCTAGTGGTATCAATTTTACACCACTTTGAGCCAAGTAAAAAATTGACAAAAATGAGGAAAAATTGCATTCGGGGCAAAATGAAAAGCAATAATTTATGAACAAAAAAATCCCTATTATTCATACTATATGAGTACAACCATGTATACATGAATCCACATACAGTAAAACATCTATATATTAATAATGTTGGGACCGGAGGATTTTATTAATTTTTTGAGATATTATTATATTGATAAATTAATAATTTATTAATTTAAAGAGGTTTTAACGTATATGCACAGTATACATGCATAGTTATTGATGAAAATTAAGTTAAAATACAAATGTACTAGTAGAATTCCATAATCACAAACTCACATGGAAGTTGAAATGACTTGTTTAAATTAATTGGTTTTGGAAAATACAAAAATATGGTTCATTGGACTAACATTTGTGCATGAAATCATGGATAGAAGTCAGCACTATATATTTATCCATTGAAATCTTGGTAGATCAACATAGATTTGAAGTTCAAGAAAAACAAGTTACAGTAAATTCTAATTTTACTAAGTTGTTTTAAGAATATTCAAGTGCATCATATATATATATATATGGATTATTTTTAATAATTATTAATTTATAGTTTCGTGGGGACCAATATATATACACTGAGATTTCAAAAAAATTATTATCTTATAATTTTATTGATTTGGTCCCAAATTTTTACTGGTCCCAACTTAGGACCGAACAAATTATTAGTTTTAGCGAGGTTATTAATTTAACGAGGTTTTACTGTATAGCAGCATGTTCATCAATCATCAACAATTTTTTTTAAAGAAAAATTACTGAATCCAGAAAAAAAAGTCCAACATGTTTTAAAATCAAAACGGGATACCAACGATATGGCTCTGATACCATATATTGGATTCGGTGAATCCTGTAATTAAATAGATAAACAGGAATTAGCAACATGTTATTAATTGCAGCAAAAATAATCAACCAGTTGATATCCACGTATTGCTTCGTACTCAAAATTCAATATATATTATGATATATATGTATAATTGTCCACGAATTGGTATTAGTCAAGAATTGAATCAATGTGAGTTTGTCTAAGATGGGAGAATTCCTGTGAGTAATTTTGAGAAGTTGTTCTCTTTTCTGTTTTTTGTGTATTCTCTTGAGAAACTTACGTATTGTTTCACTCACAAAATTAATTCCCTAATATCTTTCTCAGAATATATATGAAATTAGGGGAATATGGGAGTTAATTAATAACTCTCCAAAACAACTTCTCTCAATTCCCGTATTTTGTAATCTATAATTCATATGTGGATTTATATATATATATATATATATAT
>JAPKLY010000591.1:11575-64000 GCA_026898435.1 Prunella vulgaris
GAGAATAACATTTCAGGATCAGGCGAGGGAACTTCAGCAGCTCCCAGAAGCGGTGGCTAGATGATCACACATTGGCTGACATCATTTGTGATGTCAATGAGGGGGTCAGGACAAGGTTGTCCTTTGGTGAGAGTGCTATGTTCTGCTGTTTTCTGAGTGATCAGGAACCTAAGATCATAGAAGAAGCTCTTGCTGACCCCAACTGGATCCTAGCCATGCAGGATGAGCTCAATCAGTTTGAGCGGAATCGGGTTTGGGAGTTAGTTGATAGACCTAGGCGTTAACATGTTATTAGCACCAAGTGGGTTTTCAAGAACAAGAGGGATGAGAAGAATGTTGTTGTCAGGAACAAGGCCAGACTGGTGGCTAAGGGCTACTCTCAGGCCGAAGGAATTGACTATGATAAGACCTTTGCCCCAGTTGCAAGGTTGGAAGCAATCAGGTTGTTCTTGGCTTATGCAGCATTTAAGAAGTTCAAGGTGTTTCAGATGGACGTAAAGAGTGCTTTTCTGAATGGTGTACTGAACGAGGAGGTTTATGTGGAACAACCTCCAGGGTTCGAAGTTAGTAACAAGGTTTATCACCTAAAGAAAGCTCTTTATGGCCTGAAGCAAGCTCCCAGGGCTTGGTATGATACACTTTCCCAATTCCTGATAGACCACGGGTTCGTGAAAGGAACAGTGGACAGGACCCTCTTCAGGATATCCGAGGGGGAGGACATTCTCTTGGTTCAGATTTATGTGGATGACATAATATTTGGATCTCCTAATCTGAAGCTTTGTGAGAAATTCTCCAAGCTGATGACTGCGAAGTTTGAGATGTCAATGATGGGAGAGATGAACTTCTTTCTAGGTCTTCAGGTCAGGCAATCTGACTCCGGAATCTTCATAAATCAGTCCAAGTATGCAAGGGACTTGATTCAGAAGTTTGGAGTTCAGACCAGCAAAGTCTCACGTATTCCCATGAACACAAATGAGAAGCTGGATCCTGACAATGAGGGGACCTCAGTGAATCAGACTGAATATAGGGCACTGATTGGATCCTTATTGTACCTGACTGCAAGCCGTCCTGACATCACTTATGCAGTTGGAGTTTGTGCAAGGTATCAGTTTGATCCGAAGAAGAGTCATCTAGAGAGTGCCAAAAAGATACTGAAATACTTGAAGGGTACAATCAACTTAGGACTTTGGTATCCCTCTGATGACAACCTAGAACTGACTGGCTATTCTGATGCTGATTATGGAGGCTGTAGGCTTGATAGAAAATTAACTACAGACACATGTCAGTTTCTAGGGAGTAAACTGATCTCTTGGTTTTCTAAAAAGCAAACCAATATTGCAACGTCTACTACTGAGGCTGAGTATATGGCGGCAGGCAGTTGTTGTTCCCAAATCCTTTGGTTGAAACCACAACTGAGAGACTACCAAGTTGTGGCCACTGATGTCCCAATTTATTGTGACAATAATAGTACCATTGTCATATCCCAAAACCCAGTCTTACACACAAGGTGTAAGCATGTAGATATCAGGCATCACTTTATCAGAGATCATGTTGAGAAAAAGGATATAAGGATGGAGAGGATTCCTACTAACAAGTAGAGAGATGACATCCTAACTAAGGCCTTGCCTGAAACCAGGTTTGTTGAGCTATCTGTAGAGTTAGGACTTCTTGACCCAGGAGTAGATGGTTCAGCATGAACCTCAGTACAGGAATGAATAAGGTGGTCCGGAGAGATGACTAACTCAGGATCAAGATTGTAGAAAGATGGATGACTTTTAGGGGGAACAGACATCAGATTTGGATTTTCAGGATCAGATTAGAGTAGATTCAGGACACAGAGCTCAGGGCTTGTCACCCTGATCAGTCTCAGAGGTATCAGTCAGGTTTCTAGATCTGACTGACTGATATGTATTATTGAACCTTTGCTTTAATTATGACTTGCTTGCATCATTTCTGATCATGTCTGACACTACATCAATCACAGGATTTTAAAATAACATCCCAGCCGTTCATTTATTATTTCAGTTTTATTAAATGTAATTATTGGAATTTATTTCAAACATGCTCTGATAAGCATTAAATGCACATGTGGGCGGGAACAGTTTTCTATAAAGTTTGAATAATGGGCTTCGAAAACTGAATTTGGTAAAGTTTTTATTCCGGATATACCCCTTCATCTAATCCGTTGAATTTTAAGAGATTTTTCATCAAAACCGTCCATCAAAACTAAATTTTTGGGTATAAAAGGAAGGATCATTCATTGTGCACAATTTGCGCACTCATATTTTCCTAACCCAAACCTTCTGCATTCTATTTCTCTCATTATTCCTTGCATCCATGGCTTCTTCTACTGACCAATCTCTCGAAGACACTAGGAGGTTTCATGATGCCATCTCCGAAGTGGAATCGAAGGTTTTCTATGAATGGTTGGTGGACTTCACTCATCGATCCACCATCAAGGAACTTATGTAGGTCTATGGAGCCATCAATCAGGCTGGGCTCCTAGATTTCATCACCAGGAAGCTAGCCCAAGTCTGCCCTCATCAGATCATTGCTTTCTATGCCAATCTGAAGATGAACGAGGATGATGAGTGGGAATCAGTGATTCCACTCAGGCGCTCGGTGGAGAAGAATGGGAAAAAAGTAGTTCAACATTTCACTAAGAGGATCCAGGTCAGGGATCTAATCAGAAAGACCTACAATCTGCCTCATTCCACTGAGGATAACCAGTTGGCTGACCTGACTGCTTATAAAGTCGGGGCAGAGCAGAAGTGTATGAACGAGTACCTGATCGTTCCTACTGAGATCTTCAGCACCATGAACAAGAAGCTGCTGAAACCTGAGTACAAACTTCTGTTCGAGGTGGTCGTTCAGAGCATCATGGCTTCATGAGAGGTATAGAGCAAATCAGTCTGCCCAAAATCAGGGGTTTGGCTGCCGTGGTGGACAATGCTCTGATCGACTGGGAAGAATTCTTTTTTCAGAAGCTAGTCTAGGAGTCCAAGAAGGCCAGGATGGAAGGGGACAGGATCAAGCTGGATAGGAATCCTCATTTCGGGTCCAGGCTATCAGTGATGCTCCAGGATCTGCTTAGAGATGTGGATGGAGAGACTTGTGAAGAGTTCAAGGACAGTAATGTTCTCTTCAAGAATGCTACTGAAACCAGGAAAATGATGCTTGACACGGAGATCAAGAAGGTGTCAAGGTCCAAGGGTGGAAAGGGTAAGGCTGTGGCCTCGAAGGCTCAGGAGGAGCAGGTCAAGGCAGGGCCCAAGAGGGTGAAGGTGAAGGGAATCACCATCAAGGAGCATCAGGAGAAGAAGACAATGCTCCATAACTCTGACACTGAGTCAGATCTTCCTGATCAGTGGTCTGATTCAACTGCCACTCTTGCTGCCGTGCCCATATCTTCCATGGCACCTGCTGAATTCTCACCGCCTGATACTACAGTAGCCTCGGGCACTGAGCCAGCACCTCAGGAGGAGGTGGCTAGAGTCGAGGGGGAACAAGCTCCACCTGTTCAGGATCCAGTGCAAGAGAACCCAGTAATGCAAGTGGTGGAGGTGTTGGGCGAAGAGGTTCAGGCTGAACCTTCAGTGGCTACTCAGGTAGAGCAAGAAGGTGAAGGAGGAGAAGGCGGAGAAGAGGAAGTTGCTCAGGAGGAGCAGAGGAGTTCTGATGCTGGCGAGGGGGAGCATCAGGAGATAGTTGGGATGGAGGCTCAGGAGGAACTCCATGATGAAGATGTTGGAGATAATTAGGGATGAAAGTGGACTGTTTCCGATGACGCTGAGTCCGAGTCTAATAAATCGGAGGAAACTGAGGAAGAAACTCAGGAGGAGTCCACACCACCAAAGTTAACTCCATTCGAGATGGATGCCAGATGTCAAGCCATCAGGTTTGTGAATCAGCACTTTCCTGATTTGGAGGAGGCCTATGGTGAGGAGGTCATCAGACTGAGGGTCTTGGTGACGATGAGGAAGGCCTTAGTTCCTGAAGTTGCTGCCTTGATTAAGGCTATTGGCGAGGAGGTGCTCAGGGATCAGGAGCAGATCATACTTGATCGATTTGGGCTTCGATCATATGCCCAGGTTATCAACAAGAAGGACTTCCTAAGGGTGGTCAGGGCAAACAATCCAAATCCAAATCCTCAGGATCTTGCCCTGGTCCCCGCTGCTGAAGGTGCGACCTTGGGAGAAGGTGCACCGGCCGATGAAGCACTCCCAGGGACCGGGACTGCTGAGGCTTCTGGAGAGGTTCCGAAGAAGGTTGCCACCAAGTCTAAGCCAGGCAAGAAGAGGAGAACCCGAACCATCGCAGTGGCAGTGTCACTGATGGGGAGGACTATCCTTGTAAAGCTCGATCGTTAGCGTGAGAAGATCAAGTTTCTCAATGCTGAGTAGGGCAAGGCTAGGAAGGAATCAGCTGATAGATTCCTGAGCCTTAAACAACAACAATCAACCGGGGTCACTACTGATCAAGTGAAAACAATGATAGACTCTTCTCTCAGTGGCCTGGATGACAGGATCAAGGCACTGATTGTGGAGGCACTAAAAGGGCAGGAAGCCCAGATCAGGACAGTGGCTCGGGAAAAAGCTGAAAAGACAAATGACGATCTACTGGCCAGATGGAGGGAGGGTCAGCGAGCTTCTGAGGAAGCATTGCATAAATCTCTGAACACAATGCTCACTGAAAACCTCAAGAGGAAGGATGAGATGAATGCAATGCGGAAGGAGTTTGATAGTCATCTGACTGAAAGCTTGCTTAGAGCTGAGAACAATGCTAAACTGGCTAAGGACCTTCAGGTGGTGGCTGATCAGCAAGCGTCTCAGGGGATCCTGATTCAGGATATTCAGAAGAAAGTCGACGAGAACAAGGACCCCTTTGATGCTGCCAAAAAGGGGCAAGGGAAGAAAGCTCTGAAAAATCCCAAGTTGGTTCAGAAGCGAAAAGCTGATGTTTCCGTGGAAGATCTAATGGAGGAGTGTGAGGAACAACGCTTCCCTGGTGATCCCATTGTTGAGGGAAGGAAGAAGACAAAGCAGCTGACATTGGAGACTGCAATGCAGGTCAGGAGTCAGGCAACTGCACTCCAAAAGCTGAAAGGGGTGATGGATGTGCTGAAGGAGAAGACTGATCCTAAGAAGCCTGCCCCTGAAGCTGGGAAGAAGAAAGCTGCTGGGTCTAAAAAGAAGGTTGATGCTCAAGATGCCAGTCCCCTCGTATATGAATACGTGGATAACTTTGTACCTCCAGAACTGAACGAAGCTTGGATTCCTATCAAGAAAGAATTTGTGGATTTCTACTACGTTGTCGGGAACTGGCTGAAGACATCCGAAGGCAAGGACAAGAACACCCTTTTTGCTAAATGGATGGCCCTGCACCATACTGAACTCTGGGCTGAAATTGATAGACATGCTGATAGAGCTGGAGTTCAGATCATGGCACCTGAGCACATCACCTATCCGCCTCCAACCCTCAGCATCAACAACCACCTGAACATGGAGCTAATCAGAAAAGAGATTGCAATGATTGCTTCAAGAACCGGAGCTCTTAGGGATCAGAAGATGTTCCATGAGGTCAAGCTCAAGGTCCTGAAGAAGTATGGGATCTCCTTGGCTAGGTGGGATGATGAAGAGTAAAGACTAGTTTGTCAGGAATAGTGTCTCAGGAACCATTTGTAATAGTTTCAGGAAATCTGTACTTAACCATTATATCAATGAAACTTTTTACATTCCTGAGACAACATCTCGGTGACTCCTGATTTACTTTTCTGCTCTTTATCAAGAACTGTACTAACCCTTTCCTGTTTCCATCTTATAGAACTAAGGACCTAATATAGGTTCCTGAACTGAATACTGACTAAGTCAGTAACGTGTTTAGATGGTAGGATTTTTCTAAGGGTTTTGGCATCATCAAAAAGGGGGAAATTGTTGGGACAATCTGAGTGTTTTGATTAGATCCCAAAACCCCTTGATGAATTTGCCTAAGTATAGTTCATCAGGATGATAGGCTCAGGATTAGATACGTTAGAATAGATTTTTCTATTCACATGTATTCAGTTCAGGGGGAACGTACTAAGGAGTGAAGACTGATGGAGACGTCCCTAAAGTCTGAAGTTGTTCCAACCCTGAAGGCGTTGATCATCCTGAAGATGGTCAACCTGAAGCTGCAACATGAAAAACCTAGGAAGAGTCCTGAAGATGCCTAGAAGCCATCCTGAAGAAGACCACTGATCCTGACAGAACTGAGTAAACTAAGCATGCTCAGGGAAGTCTCTATCAGTGAGGGCACAAGTAACCTTGATCAGGCTGAATGTCTTACTGATGTTCATAAGTCCTAACTTGGGCCTAGTATCAGTTAACCTGATACTTGTAAGTCCTGAGACCCAAAGGTTACACGTGCGAATGGAAGTCTGATGAAGAAAAAGGAATGTCAAAGTCTCCAACATAAGATAAACATTTATCCTGAGTTAAGAACGAGAAACTCAGAGTTATAAATGTACGAGGTTCAGTAAAGTCAATGCCGACAAACTAGCCGTTGGACAAACGACCAGTGAGAAGGCGACATGTATGTACGGAAACTGAGCACATTTAATGCTTCTCAGAGGTGCAGGCGGCGGATCAGAAACTTTGCCATACTAGGTATGGTCTCTGTCAAACAAGGACAACCATCTTCTGCACCTACCTAAAATAGAAGGGTTTGAAACAGATCTCCTCCAACGGATCTATTTCAAACCCTCCTATAAATACAGAATTCCTTGCTCCCATTCAAGGCTAACGAGAAATTTCCAAGAGAAACTCTCAAGATTCCAAGCACTCAAAGTTCATTTGAAGCAACACTCTGAAACATTAAATTTCCCTAGTGTTGTAGTAGGAATCTATTCTGTATTTTGCTTCGAGTATTGATCCTATCCTTAGAACTGATTTGTTAGAAGGATCAATACACAATAGTTGGAAAACGTGAGTACCAAACCCCTCAGGTTGTGAGTTGGTTGGTAGAAAGGACTAGGACTTGTAAAACCACCCAGGGGTCAGTTCCTTAGAGAGGAAGTTGGCTACTCGTGTCCCTTGGCACGTTAAACCCAAGTACCTATCCTCAGGGTTTTGAGGATAGCTTCCTGTTCAATTAGGTCGTGGACGTAGGAGTTGGTTATCTCCAAACCACGTTAAAAAGACCGTTGCGTGCTGATTTACTATTTTCTCAGGATCATATTGTCATACATATTAAACTGAAGCATACTTGCATTGTTTTTGAAAAACCATCAGGACTGACATTGTCATCCTGATCAGTAAACTGTGCACCAGCCTTAACCACGTTTTCACTAAGCAAACTGATAAGTTTTCAGGAACTAAAACAAGTAGAAACTTAAGGGCTCACATTCCGCACTAAACTGAGCTTACTGAGATAGTAGCCCAACTGACTAGCTTCCGAGCGGTCAGTAGGATTGTTATCTCAACTGAGCTTCCGAGAACACAACTCTGACTTAGCTTCTTTGGTTCATTACTGATCTGTCCCTGCTGCCCCTAAGGACCATCAGTAGACTAGGAGCTTCCTGACTAAGTCTGAAAGAGCATTTTCTTAAGTTTTTGGGAAAATCTGACATCAGTGTATTCCCCCCATACACTGATTTATACTCGTTTCGGGACCAACACCCTTACATTCCCTTCCCCTTCCTCACCCTAATTGAAGCCACTGACGAAGAAATCAAAATTGGAAGAACACAAAAATAATGAATTCACCTGAAATCAGAACCCTATGCCACCGCCCGGATAAAGAAATCAAAATTGGAACAAGCCCACAGTGCTCTGTTGTAGTCCGATGCCGGTGCTTTCAGATCGAAGTCGTACCTTTTTACGAAAACTCCCACCGCTTCTGCTGTTTTCCCCAACGCCGTTACCTTCCGGCTCCCCCTGTGCCGTCGCTCATTGTTTTCCCCATTGTCGCTGTCACACCTCAGGCGAAGCCGTCGCTTTCCTCCTCAGAACTATCTCCTTCGAGCGAGCCGTCGTCCATCGCCCATTCGCAACCTCCCCGTTGCTTTTCTTTGATTGGGGGTAGGGGGGAGAGAGAGGAGTGAGAGTTTGAAGTTTGAATCCATTTTGTTGTTATGTGAGAGAGAGATGGGGTGTGTATATATATATATATTATTAATGTGAACTTGTTTGTAATAGTTGTAAAGTGATGAACCAATTTTAAAGTCATGTTGAAATAATGAACCACACTGTAATAACCCCTAATTTTAAAATTTATTAGGTAATATTTTATATATACTTCCACTTTGCAAGTGTTTTTAGACACTTCTTCAGCTAAATGTCTTATGAAAATTTCTTCTTGCTGGTTTGTCAATGTGCACATGCTAAACATCTTAACCGCATTGCTGACCTTTGTGGGAATGCACGTATGTGGTATAGAGGTTGATGTAATACTGAGTAAATGCGACATCAAACCCAAAAGCCCTATTTCTATAGAAAAAATCATATTATCTTAACATTAAAAAAAAAGATATTTCAAAATATCAACGATATTAAAAAACGAGAACGAAAAATTATAAAATGTTTCATAAAATTGTTATACATAGAAATATTTTTTTTATTTAAATATTTTTATACATAGAAATAATTATAATACACGATATATTTAAAATAAATTTTAATTCAAATAATATTTACTTTTAAGATAATGCGCACATTTAGTGCATGATCGGTACATGCATATTTTGTGCATATTTTATGTATTATCAATATGTGTAGGCTTCGAGGTCCATAATTTTTTTTTTGATCGGTAAATGTTAGTTGTTAGTAAGTTAGTTACACCAAGACCCCAAACACTCCAAGAATAAACTCCTAGCCAACCTTATATCTCTCATCTCCCAATTCGTTCCCAAAGGGAATCGAACCCGGATCACTCACTCAAGTGAGGAGCCCGGTGGCCAGGTGAGCTAGCCCACCTGGTTGCTTCGAGGTCCGTAAATAATAGTTTGTACCTGTCATTGGCTGAGCTGTACATATAGTGGCAGGATGTTGTAGCTGCACAACACCAATCCTGTAATTCTAAGGAACAAATGTTAAAATATTAGTCCAGCAATAACTAAATATGCAAATAATTTTTATTGGCCAAGAATATTTATGATGCTTACGCTGCAAGTATAGCTACATATATAGTGATTTCATCACGTAAGCAGGCTTCATTGTTTAACTGCCACTGAAACAAAAGATAAAATTAATGCTCTTCTCAAAATATGCAATATTTCTATGTATATGAGAAGAAAAAAAAGTAAGTAAATTGACATACCAATATCCATATGAAAGAAGTTAGCTCAAATACACTCTATGAATTTATTAATTAACATCATAACAGAGAAAGATTTGTGTTAGTAGCAATAACTTAATGAAAATGGAAAATCAAACTAAAACTTGCTAACCTGAAAAAGTGATAGAAAAAAATAATCACTTTTGGTTTATTGAACCAAAAGTGTTCATTTGGGGGTATCTCTGATGTCGAGACTGTTGAGACGTGCTGAAGTTTTGTGCCAATGAGTAGAAGAAGCTGAAAATTAAAGAAAATTTATCATTTAATAATTAAAAAGGTTTTGTAAATAAGTATAACTTTTAATTAACTAAGTTAAATCAAATCTTTGCTTAACAACTAACAATTCTCGAACACGAAGAGCCACAAAACCTTACAACTTCTAATAATTGAAAATTTTATTTAAAGACCAAACTCAATCTATTAAATTTTAATCTTAAATTCTTTTATTTAACATCTGATAATTCTAATTGGTCAATATCAAACTCAAATAACACATTGAAAATTACTTTTCCATCTACCTACAACACGTACCAGGATAGAAGTTACTGGAATCCAGAAATAAAGTTGAAATCCTGAAAATTACAAACAATCACAAATTAACAAATTTTTTAATGGTTGAACAAGTGATATAGGTGGTCAAACTAGAAGGATAAATATTTAAAACAAAATCGTGAAAGTTTTTATATACTCGCTCACTAAATTGAGCATCATGAAAATAACGTTGCACATTTAGAGAATATGACAGTTAATAATCACAAAAATAAAATGTCAGAAAAGCATTAGTTTACTTAATTAATATCATTAATTATATGTATACTTACCTAATATTGACTATGCGTGGAAAATCTTCATTCAGAGAACTGAGGATATGACCATGAAAGTCATATGGACGGATGATTGTGCTTCTATAAAAAGTTAGAAAAAAATTATAAAATGGTTCATAAAATTATAATACGCTAAATTTTTTTTTATTTAAATATCATTATACATAGAAATAATTATAATACACAATATATTTAGAATAAATTTTAATTCAAATAATATTTACGTTTAAGATAATGTGCGTACATTTTGTGTATAATCGGTACATGCACATGTTGTGCAAACTTTATATATGATCAATATGTGTAGGCTTTGAGGTTCGTACTTAGGCATTGTATGCTTATTTAATTATTTTGTGATATAAATTATATTATTTAGCCATATTACATACCATAGTGAAAATTTTAATGTATAAAATTTCGTAAGATTATCATATCGAAACTTTAGCATATCAAATACTTTGAAGGTGCATATAAATATTATAAGAGCTTATAAATTCATTCATCCTCTTAGTAGAATATAATTATATCATGAAATATTAAAAGAATTCATTAAAGTAATTTTAAAATTAATTAGCTGATATTTTATAAATACTTTGCCACTTTGCAAGTGCTTTTAGACACTTTTTCAGTGAAATGTCTTATTAAAATTTCTTCTTGCTGATTTGTCAATGCACACATGCTAAACATCTTAACAACATTGCTGACCTTTGAGAAAATGCACATATGTGGTATAGAGGTTGATGTAGCACTGAGTGAAAGCGACATCAAACCCAGAAGCCCTATTTCTATAAAAAAAAACATATTAGCTTAATATTAAAAAATGATATTTTAAAATATCAATGATATTAGAAAAAGAGGAGGAAATTATAAAATATTTCATAAAATTGTAATACATAGAATTTTTTTAATTTAAATATTTTTATAAATAGAAATAATTATAATACATGATATATTTAAAATAAATTTTAATTCAAGTAATATTTATTTTAAAGATAATGTGTACATTTTGTGCATGATCGGTATACTCACATTTTGTGCATATTTTATGTATGATCAATATGTGTAGGCTTTGATATTCGTAAATAATAGTTTGTACCTGTCTTTGGCTGAGCTGTACATATAGTGGTAGGACGTTGTAGCTGCACAACACCAGTCTTGCAATTCTGGGGAACAAATGTTAAAATATTAATTCAGCAATAACTAAATATGCAAATAATTTTAATTGGGCAAGATTATTTATGAAACTTACGCTGCGAGTATAGCTACATATATGTGATTTCATCACGTAAGCAGACTTCATTGTTTAACTGCCACTGAAACAAAAGATAAATTTATTGCTCCACTCAAAATATGCAATATTTCTATATACATGAGAAGATGAAAAAAACAAGTAAATTGACATATCAATATCCAGATAAAAGAAGCTAGCTCAAATACGCTCTATTAATGTATTAATTAACATAATAACAGAAAAAGATTTGTGCTAGTAACAATAACTTAATGAAAATGAAAAATCAAACTAAAACTTGCAAACTTAAAAAAGTATAAAACGAATCGAAAAAACAACCACTTTTGGTTTATTGAACAAAAAGTGTTCATTTGGGGGTCTCTCTGATGTCGAGACTGTTGAGACGTGTTGAAGTTTCGTGCCAACGAGTAGAAGAAGCTGGAAATTATAAAATTTTTATCATTTAATAGTTAAAAAAGTTTTGTAAATAAATGTAATTTAATTAACTAAGTTAAATCAAATATTTGCTTAACTCCTAACAATTCTCAAACACGAAGTGCTACAAAACCTTAAAACTTTTAATAATTGAAGAGTTTATTTAAAGACCAAACTCAATCTAATTAAATTTTAATCCTAAAATTCTTTTATTTAACATCTGATAATTTTAATTGGTCAATATCAAACTCAAATAACACCTTGAAAATTACTTGTCCATCTACCTACAACACGTACCACAATAGAAGTTATTGGAATCAAGAAATAAAGTTGAAATCCTGAAAATTACAAACAATCACAAATTAACAAATTTTTAATGGTTGAACAAGTGATATATGTGGTCAAACTAGAGGCATAAATATTTAAAAAAATTGTAAAAGTTTTTATATACTCACTCACTAAATTGAGCATCATGCAAATAACAACGCACATCCAGATAATATGACTGTGAATAATCACAAAAATAAAATGCCAGAAAAGCATTCAGAAGCATAATTAGTTTACTTAATTAATATCACTAATTATATATATACTTACTTAACATTGACTATGCGCGGAAAGTCTTCATTTAGAAAATCGAGGATATGACCATGCAAGTCATACATAGACGGAAGATTGTGCTTCTATCAAAAGTTAGAAACAATTAATAAAATGGTTCTTATAATTGTAATACATAGAAATATTTTTTTATTTAAATATTTTTTTACATAGAAATAATTATAATACACAATATATTTAGATTAAATTTTTATTCAAATAATATTTACTTTTAAGATAATGTGCACATTTTGTGTATTATCGGTACATGCACATTTTGTGCATAATTTATGTATGATCAATATGTGTAGGTTTTGAGGTTCGTACGTAGGCATTGTATGCTTATTTAATTATTTTTTGATATAAATTATATTATTTAGTCATATTATATGCCATAGTGAAAATTTTAATGTATAAAATTTTATATTATTATCAGATCTAAACTTTTAGCATATCAAATACTTTGAAGGTGCTTATAAATTTTTTAAGAGCGTATAAATTCATTCATCCTCTTAGTAGAATATAATTATATTATGAAACACTAAATAATTCATTTAATTAATTTTAAAATTTATTAGCTGATATTTTATAGATACTTGCCATTTTGCAAGTGTTTTTAGACACTTCTTCAGTGAAATGTCTTATGGAAATTTGTTCTTGCTGGTTTGTCAATGCACATATGCTAACATCTTAACTGCATTGCTGACCTATGTGGGAATGCACATAAGTGGAATACAGGTTGATATATACGGAGTAAAAGCGGCATCAAACCCAGAAGCCTCATTTCTATAGAAAAATTCATATTACCTTCACATTAGTAAAGGATATTTCAAAATACAAATTGTTGGTCCCTTAAGTGGTCAATGTCTGGGGGGGTGAATAGACCTTGGAAAACAAAACAAACTTTTAAACTTTTCAAAAGAGTGTTTCTAGAACCTTACAGTTGCCTTCTATAAGTTTAAAAAATAAAAAGTCTACAAGAGTTTTGGACCACACAGGTTACAGCTGTAGACTATTGATGTTTACACCTGCAAAGTTAGAAAATTTTACAAAATAAAACTATCAACTTGTAGACAAGATCAGATGGGTTCTCACACTTAAAAGTGTATTGAGATATCTCTAATGTGCAGCAGAAATAAATGTGTAAGTGTTAATGAAAAACAATATGAACTAATCAAACTTAACAGGTGAGTGACTTATGAAGTCTACAACTGTAGAGTTTAGTTCCTTTGTGAAAAATACAAAGTTTTATGCACCAAGTTAAACCGAATGATGAATGTAACAATAAATTAAATATGCAATACAGAAATTAAATAAACAAAAACAGTAAATAAACAAGATCTATAGTGGTTCAGAGTCCATGAATGAGACCTCCTACATCCACTGTTACACCACTCAGGTGCCAAATTCACTAAGAACAAAGATCAATACAAGTAATTCCCCCTCAGAACTATATTCACTCATATTTCTATTCTAAGTAATAGAATACTCTAACCTATTCACTTATAATATAAACTCACAAAGAGTTAAAACCCTCACAAAGTGATATCTACACTAAGTAGAATTTTAAAGTGTGTGTGAGGGAACAACAACAAATGTGATTCTTGCTAAGAAAATCCTAACAAACTATCCTATGAATCACAAAGGATGAAAAACAATAAAGCTCTCTCTCAGAAATGTTGGTTGTAGACTTGCTCAGGTTGAATGCTTGAATGCTCTGGTTGTTGTTGTTTCCTCTGAAATCTTCCTCTATTTATAGATGAAGAGGTGTGTCTTATTCGTTGGAGAATCTAAATTTGAATTCTGGATAAGGCTCCTCTTTCTCTCTTTAGCCTTTGCATGTGTGAAGTGGTCCTCCATCTTCACTCAGAATAGTACTGATAGTACTATTTGTCTTTATCTCAGAATTCTGATTGACTTTGAATTAGTCTTCATTAAACATTCAGATTCTTATGATAAATACCTCCTTAAGTACTTTCTAATGAGTGCAGAAGTGCTTCACTAATTTGAATTTTAAGGGTCTTGATAAACTCTCTTAATCTTTAGTCTTGTACTTCAATCTTCAAACGGCCATCTCAATTGTAGATTCTTGAACATTACAGCTGCAAGTTCCTGCAATTTCAATTCTAGCTGTAGGAATAACATTACAGCTGCAAGGTCTTTTCTAGCTGTAGTTTAAGCAACTATACAGCTGTAGACTTCCCTTTTACAACAATAACTTCCTTAGTCATTAAAACTTACAAGAATTATTAGTAACCAATATAAAAAGATATATGTTTTGCACACATCAAAATCTAATCAAAACAAGGTACTTAACAATTTCCCCCTATTTTGATGTTGGCAAAACACATTATGCAATACATAAAGTAAATATGCAGTAGCAATAAGATATTGCTAAACATAAATAATTAAATGCAATGCAGAAGACAATAAAGAATAAATAAATGACAGAAAATAAAACTGCATAAATAAAAAGAGTTAAGATACAGCTAACAAATCATAGATAGACTAAAAACTAAAAAGTTTTACTGTCTAATCTATACAATTGTCTTCATCTCCTTCATTTTCTTCTGTGCTTGGGATCAACTTCATCATCATCATTTGAACTTTCTGTTCCAGTTTTGAAAATTCCTTGAGCCATCAGCTTTTGGTTCTTCTCATCTTCCTCAATGTACTTCATCATCATCATCATCAACTCATAGTTGGCAAAGTCTTCTTCTTCTTTCTTTGATTTGTACACTCTCTTTGCAGGTGCTCTCTTCTTCTTTGCATCTTTTCCTCCAATCAAATGAGCATTGTTGCTACTATAGGGTGTTCCATTGGCCTTCATGTCCTTGAATTTTTTATATTTATCTTTCTTCAGCTTAATTTTCTTTAAGACTAAGTGCCTATCTCTAATTTCTTCAAATTCTTCCCATAGTAACTCAAACTGAGTTTTCATCTCATTTTGCTTACTTTCTCCTTCTTCTTCTTTCTTCTTACTCTCTTCAGGAGCCAATTGCCTCAAAGGCTGTACATTCAGAGGCTTGATAGGAATAGACATATTCAATTCCTTTCTACTCTCCTAAAATCTTTCACATTTCTTTTCCATTGGCCAGCAGATGTTTGAGAATGATGAGACTTCACAGAAGGTTGCTTAACTGCAGGTTTAGAGCTTGGTAGATATATGATTTTTCCTGGAGAACTCTTCTTCTCACTCTCTAACTTCTGCTCAGCAAGCCTTGAAGTCAAATCCTTAGACTTTGCAGCTTCAAACTCTTCAACCATTGCTCTGCTGTGTTCTTTCACATTTTTCAAGATTTGTTCTTCTTTATTTTCTTCTTCTACAATCTCCTTCTCAATATTGTTGCTTTCCCCCTTTTTGCCAGCATCAAAATATGACAAAATGAGTGTAAGCTTATCCATGATATCTTTCTTCATATCTTTGTCATCAGTAATCAGTGTCTTCACTTCTTCCTTCATTTCTCTTACTTCCAATTTCAGATTAAAAGTATCAGTCTTCATAGTGTCAACTGATGTCTTTAAGCTTGAAACTTCTTTATCCTTTTGAAGCATCTCATTCCTTATATCTACATTTTGCTTCATGAGATTATTCACTATAATTTCATACTTTCCTTGCACCACCTTTCTTTCTTCCTGACTTACTACATCATTGCTGATATTTCTTAATAACAATTTTCCTATGTCTATATGAACTTCTTTGTCAATAGCCATCGTCATATCCCACATAAGTCTAGTACCTATGTCATGTGCACCAGTTCTACATAATAGACATTTATCAATTGCGTCATAAAGAAAAACGTACTCAACTACATGGTCATTTTTCTTGAAAGTCGTCTTCCAATTCTCTCGAAACTCCTTGTTTGCAGTGAATCTCTTCCAATATTTCTTATCTTCATCAAAAAAGTTGAGATTGTCATTGGAATCACCTCCTTCTCTCAGACTCAGTGCCCTGCAAATGTCTCTAGTTCTGATTCGAAAGTTTCTTCCATGTAGAGTGACAGACAGCTTCTTTCTTTCCACGTCTGCCTCAGAATTCTTGTAGAAGTCTAGAACTATCCTATCATCATATACTTCTGGAATATGGGTGAGACAATGATGTATGCCTTGATTAATTAGTTTCATCACTACTCTCTCCATGGCGTCAGTTGAATGTTTCTCTTCCAATGCCTTAAAATCGAACAGAGCGCCAAAAATAACTCTCATAGACATGATTCTTAAATTTGAAGTGAGGGGTTTAAAGAGTTTAAGGATGGGGGATGAGGTTCACAAAGGTAAAGTGAGGTGAATAAGAACGATGAGTCCTTTAAATACCTTTCCTTACACGTGCTCAAGACAGTGGAGGGTATTTCCGTCTTTTAAAATGTATGAGTTTTTAAATTTCGAACCAAAATTTATAACATTAAGTTTGTCCAAAATATAACTCATATGAATATTAAAATCAATTTAAAATGTTACACAAATTCAAATATTTTATTAATTAAAATGCTGAATAATCCAAAATGACTGTAACTAAAGTACTGACATTTCTGAATTTGTAGTGTTCCATTTACTTTCCCAAAATTGTACAAAGTACTGTAACTTTCCGCAAGTTTGTAGTTGGTTTTCTTAGAATATGAAAATCTACATTTGCAGGGAGTCTGCAGTTCGATGCTAAGTCTACAGCTGTAGAGTTATAAACTCTACAATTGAGTGACTTTGCAGCTGCATATTCCTGCCTTAGTGATCTTTCAATTTTCTAAGTTAATCAATGCAATTTAGTAATTGTCACAGAGTCTTCTTACAATTCTAACATTCCCAAATTACCTCTCAAGATTGAAAATCTTGATTCACACAAGGGTTTTGTGAAAATATCTGCAAGATTCAAATCAGTATGAATCTTTGTCAATTTCACATC
The DNA here is from genome assembly GCA_026898435.1 of Prunella vulgaris. Lineage (NCBI taxonomy): Eukaryota > Viridiplantae > Streptophyta > Magnoliopsida > Lamiales > Lamiaceae > Prunella > Prunella vulgaris. The sequence goes on from JAPKLY010000591.1 coordinate 28,869, forward strand.
CTTTCTTTCTACATGATCTCTTATGAAATGATGTCTTACATCTATGTATTTTAATCTAGAGTGTAACACTGGATTCTGTGTAATAGCAATAGCACTTGTATTGTCACAGAATATAGTAGTTTCTATTGCATCAATCCCATAGTCTTGTAATTGGTATTGCATCCATAAGATTTGTGCACAACAACTTCCAACAGCTATATATTCTACCTCAGCTGTAGAAAGTGCAATGGAATTTTGCTTCTTACTATGCCATGCCACCAATCGCTCACCTAGAAATTGACATATGCCACTAGTACTCTTTCTATCAATTTTGCATCCTGCAATATCTAAGTCAGTGTAGCCTATAAGTTCAATTCCTCCTTTTTTAGGATACCATAATCCTGAGTTTTGTGTAGATTTGACATATTTGATGATCTTCTTTACATCATTTAAGTGTGATTCTTTAGGATTGACTTGGAATCTAGCACACACACCTACTGCAAACATAATATCAGGTCTGCTTGCTGTAAGGTATAGCAATGATCTAATTAGCCTTCTATACTTGGTTATATCAACACTCTTGCCATTCTCATCTTTGTCTAAATTCACAGAAGGTGTCATAGGTATATTGGTAAGCCTAGAGCTATCCATTCCAAACTTTTTTATAAGCTCTTGAGTGTATTTTGCCTGATGTTGATTTAATTTTTGTAAACACGATTATGTGGCTATAATAACAACGATTACACTAACAATATGCTGAAATAGACGAACATGCGAGGTTTTATGAGTAAGCAGGTAGGTCATTTATATAAGCTCGTCGTTCGACCAGAACTTCTTTAGGGTAAAAAAATGCATATCCTTTATTCGAATGAATTCGGTTACATTATATAGGAAATACAAGTTGTTGGATCGTCACCAACCTGTTTCATCATAAGCTGCTGATCAGCAGCCTGCTTCACTAGAAGCTGCTGAACAACTACCTGCTTCACTATAAGCTGCTAACTCGTCACCAGCTTAACAACTGTTGACTCATCAGAGCGTTCTTCGATCTGGTTCTTTCTTCGTGTTTGATCAATTCTCTTGAACACGTCAATTTGGACTTGATTAATTACTTCCTTAAGCACGCACATCGATTATTTCATTAACAGTTGCCCCTAGCCTGATGTTTGTTTGAATTGTTGGATGAATAACCAGCATCAGGCTATTTGGATCTTCGCAAGATTTCCCAAGTGCAAGGAAGTAGATTGAACTTGAATTGATCTGTCTTCCACTTTGTTGGCTTCTTTGTGCTTGTATTTCCTTGTATTTATGCATAGATGCATCAGATGTGGCTTCGCAGGATTCTATAACCGTGTAACGAATACGTAGAAGGACGCTACAAGCCTCATTAAAAACCTAGCCATAAACCACCCTTGTGGATAAACCGGTCGTAGGGAAAAAAGAGTACCGTGCAATCCTTCCAGATACCCGTAGGTTATTTTGAATGCCTGCATTCGTTGCTGCATTCGTGCGGGTTGAGTGAGCATTGTCTTCTTGTGTTTCTTTGTACCTGCAAGTAGATACATTTGCAACTTTTCGATCTTTCTGGAGATCCTTCGTGTTTTGCTGGAATATTCAATATATGATTTCTTGGCGAGCGCCTCCGCTTGGTTGCTTTGCGTCTTTCGTTGTAGTATTGGGCCCTGCTTCTTTCATACTGATGGATGAGATTTAGTCAGCTGAGATGCCATCATTCACTCCGGTTGAAGGATAAATTACTCCTGCAGCTGGTGAATGTGCCCCCAACTGTTTAGGTTTGTTGGCTTTAGCATTCTTGTATTGTTCGCCTGGTGTCTGAAGTATTGTAGACGTCAGTTTTGCCTCCTTTGGTGGCTCCTTTTATTCTTCCGATCAAGATGCTCTTGATGTTCTTATTTTATTTTTTACGAACTCTAATGAAATGCCATTTACGTCTAATCGTTATATATCGCCTTTCGCGTCTGTTGGGTCTTTAATTCTCTTCATTTTGCCTCTTTCTGGGCACGAGACGAATAAGACACTCGCGCGGAAATGGGCCATCAGGAAGCATTCACTTCGTCCTCGGGAGGGTATCCGCGTCCCTTTGGTGGACATGAAGTGCTGTCCCGGTATTACCGGGTACATCCACTCTGCTATCCTCTGGAGCGCATGTAACATCCTTCGGAGGGGCCTCGGATGCACACTCAAGTCCCTCTATGTGTGGTCTTTCGGGGCATCACGCTCTAATCTTGTTAGGAGAGTTGTTAGGCGTTTAATGCCGTAACATTTCTACCCAAGAAAGCGTTAAGCATGCTTTGATCTAACTGACGCAGGATATACTGGTACTGTACAATATTATTTTGTCACTGCAGAAGGAGCGTGCTCGACAAGCAGAGTCTTTGGCTCTGCCCGGAGCGTATTTCGGCCCTCTATAGCCACTCGTTAGTTAGGCGATATCAATTAGACTGTGACCTTCTAAAAAAATAACGTCTATAGCATTCATTATCTATTCAAAACGAACATCGTGAGCATCCTGATCTCGAGCTGCCTGCTTGAGTCAGACCACCAGCCCGCTCTTTATTAATTTGGCCAAAGCTTCCTTTGCCCGATGCTTGTTATCAGTATGAATTCAAGCTTTTTACTTCTTGATGATTTTGTGTGTCAGGGTCTGCCCCCCAGTATAGTATTGGGGTATCAATGGTTTCGCGCTCGCATACCTATTTGTCGTCTTTGATCTACCTGTCTCCCGGTAATTTATTGTTTTCTCGTTGTAGATCAAGGCATTATAGTTGACATTCCTCCAGAATTCAGTACTTTATGTCAGAGAGTAATGGCTATTGGTACCGGACTGAACAAACACAAGATGGACCCTGCCGTCTAAAATGGTGGAGTTACGGAAGAAGAGAGGAGCTCAAATCCCGGCACCACCGGTGCCTGCGTCTAGCCCAGTTGCTCCTGCTGTTGCATCTATTGCTCGGAAAAATCTGTCGAGAAAATTAAAGTAACAGAGGAAAGATGGTGGCACTTCTGTTGGTGCCGCTGTTCTTTATCAACATTGTTTCCTGCTTGTTGTCACAATCAACAGTTGAATGATTGAAATGTTCCGGGGTATTGCCAACCTGCATTGTTGATAAAGAATAGTATATTCTCCTTCAAGAAGGATTATCGCTTCAAGAAGGTGCATCGCCTATGTAGGCGGAATCATGCCTCAGGGAGGCACATCGCAGCATCGTCTATAAAGATGGAATAATCATGCCTTCAAGAAGGATTATCAATTCGAGAAGGCGCATCGCCTATGGCGGCACGTCTTAAAAAGACGGGATAATCATACCTTCAAGAAGGATCATCGCTTCGAGAAGGCGCATCGCCTATATAGGCAGAATCATGCCTCTAGGAGGCGCATCGCCTATCTAGGCGGCATCGTCAATATGGCAGAATGGACATCACGAATAAAGAGGAAATACTCGAGTCTTCTCCTATAAAGGCCGAATTATCATACCCCCAAGAAGAATTATTGCTTCTGGGAAGCGAATCGCCTATATGGGCGGCATCATCAATATAGGCTAGATATCATTGCCTATAGAGATGGAATAATCATGCCCGGAGGCATCTGGTGGGGGCAGTTCTCTCTTTTGGGCAGATGCCTCGAGAATTTTACCTGGTGATATATCTGTGATCTTTCTTCCTTAATGCTTTAGGAAGTGTTGATGTCGCTCTGGTTTATATTGAACTCATGGCCTTCGTCGAAATAATGTTGACGAAGGCTACTTTCCTCAAGATGGATATATCTTCCAGTATGTGCCAGTTCCTCCAAATTGTTTGTCTGTGCCGGATATTTCTGATGGAATCAGCATATATCTTCTGTGTTGAAGTGCTGGCAGCTTGTGATGTGAATGATTGCTTTGGAGTGAACAAAGAGATAAATGTGTCATCTACCAAAGCATGGCTTGAGAAGATGAAAACTCTATTTATCCGGAGATAGTTGGAGTTTTCTTCACAAAGTGTGATGACTGGCAATCCTTTAAAAGGAATGCTTGAGGTTGGCTTGCCATTCCATGCACTTGCTGGGGTAGTCTTCAATGTTATGATGATAATCATAATATCTTTGCGTGTTAGATAATTGTGCTGGAAGGAATGCACCTCTTGATTTTTTGTCGACTCTTTTATTGGCATTGCGCGCTTTCAAATAAGCTCGTAGACGTTTACATTTCAATCTGGGTTTGAAATCTTGGCTAAGAAGGCACTTGTTAAGTCGTTTGCCATTGAGGCGCCTTTCAGGCGCTGATTTTGCTAGGACTGTTGTGTCTTGATTATGTTCTGCTCTTTGTACGTTTCTGAATGTTCGACCTACATTGGTTCTAGTTCATCTCGCAAAGTAGCCAATGTCTTGGGTCCCAGTTCAGTTCGTACGAGAGAACTTTCAAGAAATATTTCGCATGATTCTTCAACACAGGAATTTTGCATGTTGTTAATGGCATATATGGCAGATTATTTTTTCATTAATCTTGTACAAAAGGATAAACTGAATATGTGACGAAAACTTCCCCGGTATCAGAGTTGATAAATTAGGCAATTCGTGGCCTTCTCGTTGGGGATAATTCTCCGTCTTCATAAAATCTTTGCTATTTCCGCAACAAGTCTTGGAATTCATCTGTGTTGTGGTTGATATTCTGATGACATGCGTAGTACTTGTTAGGATTCATTTTGCTTTTGATCTTTCAAGAAACAGCTCAGAGTCCCTTGCTATTGATAACATAGTAGACTTGTTCAATTGGGACGTTGCGCGTTTGATTCGGTTGTTGTCCTCTTCCTCGAAGTTTGATGTATTTTGTAATCAAACGTCGAGGGTGCTTGTAGCTTTGTGTCAGTTCTACTTTTCCACTGTCGGGCCAATATATCTGCCTGTGTGTTTGGTCGGACTTGAAATATTATTAGCTGGGAATCTCCAAAAATTTGAAGTTTGGTTGCCCCAACAGATAATGATAACTTAAGTCCGGCTGTCAATGCTTCATACTCGGTCTTGCTGTTTGTAGTTGTGAAGTCGAATCTGATTACCGAAGTGAAGACTTGTCTATCACAAGCTCCTATTATTGTGCTTGTTGATGATTCGTCTATGTAGAGATGCTATGGAACTATACGTCCCCTCATCGGATCTTATAGGAAAGTTAGCTCGACGATGAAGTCGACAAGCGCTTGTCCATTGATCGCTGTTTGGGGTGCGTAGGTTATTCCATATTGGCTAACCTCTAGTGACTATTTCAACAAGCGTCCTGCAATGTCCGGTCGATGTAGTATTTACTTCAATAGGAATGTTGTCAACACTTGCATTAAGTTGCGTCGGATGCCCCCATTGATGTTATTGGATCGGTATATTGGGAGAGTCTGATCTCCAGCCCACATTGTCTTCAGGTTCTGGTGGAGGCCCCGATAAGTAGCGCTCAAATGTCATTTTTCTTTCTTGACATTTTAATTAACCCATCTTATATTCTTTCATTTTTCTATTTTTCCAGATCAGGGCGTTGCAGTTGTTTGGAATCTGATTCTTCCTCGTTTAGCTTTATCATCGGGTGTTGGATTTCTTCCTGAATGGATGCTTCTGGGATAATAGGAAATTGAGGCGATGTTGGTGATTATGAGCTTATATTGTCCCCTGAATGAGTTGATAACTTTGCTTATAAGTCTTCGATTGCTCTTTTCATCTTTAGAGGATCTATTCTCGGGAAACTATTTTTGATCCAATCGTCTTAAGCGAGAGGATTCACGCAGTCTTTCACTCTGAATAGATACTCCAGATGTTTGTTGTGGCCGATCTGCTTTGTGAGGATCTGGCTTTTCCACCATTGGTTGTCTTGATCTATCTTGGATGGGTCGTCGTTTTGTAATGTTACTTCATGATGAGTTGCATGTTGATTCCTTCGTGTTCTACGATTATATTTGCTCTCTTCCATTTATTTGAGAAACATGGATTGGAGAGTTTGATTTTAAGCTTTGGGCACTTCTCCTTGAATAAGGTTCGCCAGTTGATGCTTTTGAGTGAAGCACGATGCTTCGGATCAGAACTTCCTTTATACAGGATTATTGTCGGGTACTGGATCTTCAGCTGAATTTATGCCGAAAGAATCGATTACAGCACTTGTGATAATGGGATTTGTAGGGTTGAATCATTCTCCAGGAATAGAGACACCTTGGCCTGTAGGTCTTCAATTGCCTTCTTCATAGACAGCAAGATTCCGTTTGAAGTCTCACCGCTAGGACGTGAAGGCCGTTCCACTCGCTTAAAGCGAGCGGAGCCGGACACTCTGTCGCTTGGGTGTGACTTTGTAGGAATCTTGGTGGCTTTTTGGGCATCTTCAGGGCCTAATCTTTCAATTGCTGGCCAACGTAATCGTTAACGAACTGACGGTTGCTTTCCCTTGATTTGTTTTTTCCTTTGCTCGCCATCAGCTTCATTTTCTGGTTGATGTTGAACAGTTCGTTTATGGACTGGTTCTGGTTCAAGTCGTATCTCAGATGGACATGCCGCTCTCTGTTGTTGTTGCTGTAATATTTTAGATAGTTGGAACATCAGTGTTCTCCAGCTGTTGTCTATTTGTTGTAGCATTATGGATCGCCATTGACTGTTTCGGTGCAGGTGCCCTTTGAGTTGGATGACTATTATTCCTTCCACGAGGTTGAGATGCTTCACGAGACATTTTATAATGTTTGCTGCTTTCTGGTGAGCAAGTGGGCAAATGAACATGCAAACAGGTGTACAGGTGAGCAGGTGAACAGTGAGTAGGTGAACAGCGAGCAAGTGAGCGGGCGAGCAAGTGAGCGGGTGAGCAGGTGGTGATCAGCTGGGCAAGCGAGCAGCTAGTGTTATTCTTCGCAGGTCCACTAATTTTTTATTTTTGAGTTCTTCCAGTTGCGAGCGAAGGTCTTCAAATATAATTGGTAATTCTTCTGGAAGTATGTCGATAATTTCTTTGCAAGCAAATATATTTTTTGACATGCAACTGGAATTAATCTTCAAGATCGCCAATTTTCTGTACTTCTTGGAATGTGATTAATCTTCGTTGTCAGGGCTTCACTTCTTGAATTTAATTGCTTTGGCAAGCAATTCTTCTTCTTTGGTTCCGTCACTTGAATAAATTGCTTTAGCAAGCAATTCTATTCTTCTGGACTTTAACTGCTTTAGGGAGCAATTTTTACCCTGGAAATTTAATTACTTTGAGAAGTAATTGCTTCCGCTAGGAATTTAATTGTTTTAAGAAACAATTTATTCCTCTGGAATTTAATTGCTTTAAGAAGCAATTTTTCCTCTAGAATTTAATTGTTTAAAAACAATTGTTTCATCAGGGAATTTAATTACCTGAGAAGGTAATTTTTATTCTCTTAAATTAATCTTGCAAATAATTAATTTAATTTTTGAAAGATCAATTTATTTGAGTTGGGCCAAGAATTAATTATTGGGCTTAATTAAATTTAATCAGGCCCAATTTTGGTGGAAAGGCCCTTGAATTCCTTCAGCTAGGCCCAATTTCAATTAATTTGGCCCAAGCTTTACTCATAACTAAACTTCCAGGATTCGCATGAATTTGCTGGCCCAATACTTCCAACCTTCTGTTGCGGTCAACTTTTGTTGCTGGGATTGAACTCCTTTTGAATTTTTTATTTTTTTTTGAAAAGTGTAGCCGCCACTTTTGACTATTTCAACCTTTCATAACTTGAAGACCCATTTAGGCAGTTGGCGAGAATTTTTAAATTTCAACATTTGAATGGGTCATCCCATCATGGTGGACCGTTGTTCACCGCGCGCATTCATCCCATGTATTAGCCTGGTTGCGCCACTTCAAACAAGTAACTGTTGACAACATGATTTAATAAACAACTATCCTCATGGGCGCGATTGACTATGGTCGAATAACCCTTGAACATAAGCAACTCCCCTACCGTGTGAACATAGGAACGTGATCATGCTTGGGCGTGAACAGTCCCAATCGGCGAACAATTAGAGATCGGGGCGAACAGCTCCTTATAGGCGAGCAGTTGCAAAATCCAGCGGCGAACAGCTCGTTGCTCGCTGGGCAGCGGACAACGCACATCGGCGAACCCTTCTTCTACATCCTGCGCGACCAGGCCCTAAACACGGACGCGACCAACTGGGCGTGTGTGCATGCAATCAACTTCGGCGAGTAGCTTATTGGAGCGTCGGCAAACAGGTGGCGAACAGCCCGCGTGGCGACCAGCCAGCGCGACGAGCCTTTTGTCGTGGATCTTATTCAGGCGCGAACAGCTCCCAGACGGCGAGCAGCCCATATTGCCGAGGAGCTCTTGCTGCGAGTAGGTCCGCGGCGAACAGCTAGTACGCGGGTGTCGGCGAGTAAGCGTGTATCTCGTGCGCGCATCCAATCTTCTTTTGGCTGTGAACCGCGTCCTTCTTCTTGTCCAACGCCGTGTGGGCCGCATCCTTGGTGTCCTGCGTCTTCTTCACGCTGATATCTGATACGTCACGTTCAAGTTTCCAAAGCGAATCTCCAAAGCTCTAATCATGTGGATGGCGGTGCGGGCGACATGCGGAGGCGACGATGCTGTTTCAGCCGGTTGCCGATTCACGTGTAGATAGGTGATCGGAGTAAGACGGCGGATGGCGGCGTTGCTTCGCTTGAGCTGGAGCTGTACCCGATTACGTGAGCTGGCGACGGTCAGGTTGTTCGGAATCTCACCGGTGTGGGTCTTCCTGATGGTGTGCGTCCCAAACTATTTCTTGAATCAAGGAAAATTTTCTTCATCATCCTTTCTGCAACATCTTCTACCGAAGACTTCTTGAAGATTGCACAAAATTAATTAAAAAGAATTTTCCTTTTGGATCTTTCAATTTTTCTTCGAAACGACAGTTCGAGTACCCTCCTTCCAGCGCCAAACTGTTGATGTACTTTTCGTAAACGCAATTATGTGGCTATAATAACAACGATTACACCAACAATATGCTGAAATAGACGAACATGCGAGGTTTTATGAATAAGCAGGTAAGTCATTTATATAAGCTCGTCGTTCGAGCAGAACTTAGTTAGGATAAAAAAAATTGTATCCTTTATTGGAATGAATTCAGTTACATTATATAGGAAATACAAGCTGTTGGATCGTCACCAGCCTGTTTCATCATAAGCTGCTGATCAGCAGCCTGCTTCACTAGAAGCTGCTGAACAGCTACCTGCTTCACTATAAGCTACTGACTCGTCACCAGCTTAACAACTGTTGACTCGTCAGAGCGTTCTTCGATCTGGTTCTTTCTTCGTGTTTGATCAATTATCTTGAACACGTCAATCTGGACTTGATTAATTACTTCCTTAAGCACGCACGTCGATTATTTTATTAACACCTGATTGATGAAAATTCCATCTCTCATCTGCTTGACTTGTAATCCCAAAAAGAAATTCAAATTTCCCATCATGCTTATTTCAAATTTCTCCTTCATGAGCTTAGAGAATTTTCTGCATAATTTTTCATTTGTTGACCCAAAGATTATATCATCAACATAGATTTGAACAAGCAATACGTCATCTCCATGTTGTAATCTGATTAAGGTCTTGTCAACTACACCCTTTTTTAATCCATTCTTGATTAAATGGTCACATAGAGTATCATACCATGGTCTTGGTGCTTGTTTAAGTCCATAAAGGGCTTTTCTAAGCTTATAAACTATATCTTCAGCTGTAGATTCCTCAAATCCTGGTGGCTATTCAACATACACTTCCTCTGATAGTAAACCATTTAGAAATGCACTCTTCACATCCATTTGATAGACTGTAAAGTTCATATGTGCAACATAGGCTAGAAAAATTCTTATAGCTTCTAATCTTGCAACTGGGGCAAAAAATTCATCAAAATCTGTGCTTTCAGCTTGACAGTAGCCTTGAGCAACTAGCCTTGCTTTATTTCTGGTGACAATCCCATCTTCATCAAGTTTGTTCTTGAATACCCACCTAGTGCTAATCACTTTATGATTGTTAGGTCTTGGCATAAGTTCCCATACTTGGTTTCTCTCAAAATTATTTAATTCTTCTTGTACTGCAATGATCCAATTTACATCCTGCAGTGCTTTATGATTATTTGTAGGTTCTGAAGATGAGAGGAATGTAGCAAACATTGCCTCATGGATTTGTCTTCTAGTCTTCACATTATCAGATATGTTTCCAATTACATGCTCGGGGGGGGGGGGGGTGATCTTTCAACCATCTCAAGTCTGGTTCAAGTCCTTCATCATTGTTCTGTGCAGCTGTAGATTCACCTACTGTAAACTCATCAAGTCTTGTTGTTGGTGTGTCTACTTCTGTTAGAACATTTTCATAGACTTGTTCTTCATTATTTTCTATAGGTGGTAACTCAATTATCACAGTGTCAAGCCTTTGTTAGTCAATTCCACAGTGGTTTTGATCTCAACATATGATTGCTGACTTGTGACTGTAGAGTTGTCCTCTTTAGAGCCTTTAGCTATTTCTTCATTGTTGCTGTGTTGTTCATAAAAAACAACATGATGTGATTCTTCCACAAGCATTGTTTTCTTATTAAACACTCTGAATGTTTTGCTCACATTAGAATATCCTAGGAAGATACCTTCATATGACTTCGGATCAAAAGTGTTGAGGTGTTCTTTCCCATTATTCAGTATGTAGCATTTGGATCCAAATATGTGTAGATATGATATGTTTGGAGTCCTTCATTTCCATAATTCATATGGAGTCTTCTTATGATCTTTAACTATTAAGCATCTATTCTGAGTATAGCATTCTGTTCTTGTTGCTTCTGCCCGAAATCTCTTAGGTAGATTTGCTTCTGCTATCATTGTTCTGGCTGCTTCCTTGAGTGTTCTATTCTTCCTTTCTGCAACACCATTCTGCTGTGGGGTTCTGGCTGCAGAATACTCTTGCATAATGCCATAAAGTGAACAATATTCTTCAATGACTTGATTTGTAAATTCTATTCCTCAGTCTGATCTGATCTTTACAATCTTCAAGTTCTTTTCATTTTGAATCCTTCTCATCAACTCTGGAAATCTTTGTAGAGTTTCACTCTTCTTTCTTAGAAACATATTCCAAGAAAATCTTGAGTAATAATCTACTACTACTAGAGTGTACTTCTTTCCACTAATGCTCACAGGTTCTATAGATCCAAATAGATCCATGTGCAATATTTCAAGTACTCTTGATGTGCTTGAGTGAGTTTTGCTCTTGAAAGTCTTCTTGATTTGCTTCCCTTTAACACAAGCATCACATAAGAGTTCCTTCTTGAACTTTGTGTTTGACAGACCTCTTACAAGTCTGTTATTCACAAGTTCATTCATGATTTTAAAGTTAATGTGATTCATTCTCTTGTGCCATAACCAGCTAACTTCATTGGAGTTGTTGACTAGAAAGCAGGTAGTCTCAACTGTAGATTCCTATTCTACAATGTAGACATTCCCTTTTCTAACTCCTATCAGTTTTGTGGTTTGTGTTTCAACATCTTTGACTATGCAAATATCATGTGTAAAGTCTACAGTGTAGCCTTTGCCACATAACAAATTATGTTTCAAACCTTCTACCAGATAAACATCATTTATTCCTTTGAATAAACTTCCTGATCCTTTAGCTATTCTACTGGCATTATCACCAAAAACAATCTTAGGACCGTTGTGTTCCCTAATATCTTGTAGCAAACTTCTGTCTCCAGTCATTTCTCTTGCACAACCACTGTCTATGTACCAAATCTCTCCTTTTGTGGTTGTATTTTGTCTCTGCAAAATAGAATGAGTTATTTAGGAATCCAGAGGTTTGGATCTCCTTCAATGATACTCTTTGCAATCAAAGCCTTTTTGGGAGCTGTAGACTTTCTACAGTTCTTGCTTGATCTCCTTTTTGAATGTTTGAAGAGGGAGACAAATTAGACATTGGGACAATCTGAGTATTTTGATTAGATCCCAAAACCCCTGATGAATCTGCCTAAGTATAGCTGTTCAGGATAAAATAGTTCATGATAGTTAGGTTAGAAATTCAGTACAGGAGGAACTTGCTGAGGACTGAAGAATATTGGAGTCGACCCAATTTACTGAAGTTTGAAGTATAATCCATCCTGAAGGAGTCAGTCAGTCTTGCTGAAGATTGCTTGGGTCTGAAGCTGAAGATCGAAGCCTGATGATCCGTCCTGAAGTCAATCCTGAAGTACCATCGGCTGATGTTTCTACTGAGTACACTAAGCATACTCAGGACAGAACTTAGTCAGTGAAGAGTAAGTATAATCTATCAGGCTGTGCTGAATGCACTTAAGACCTGACTTAGGCCTTGGTTCAGTTTATCTGAACCATATAAGTCCAAAGCAAAAAGGTTACACATACTGGGCTGAATAATCTATCAGGCTGTGCTGAAGACACATAAGACCTGACTCGGGCAGTAGTTCAGATCACCTGAACCATGTAAGTCCAAGGCAAAAAGGTTATTTATGCTATGGGACAAGAGACAAAGAGAATGTCAGTAAGACTCCAATGAAGACAAACATTCAGACTGAGTTATTAACAAGAGACTCAGAGTATTGAATGTACAAGGAAGGACAAATGTTTGAAAGTCAACTAGCCGTTAGAACGGAGCGCCAATGATCTTTCGACACGTATGTATGGAGTCTGCGCAACATTTAATGCGGCATTTAATGCGTCTCAAAGTTGCAGGCGATGGGATAGACTTGCCAGAATAAGCATGGTGGTTAGGTCAAACAGTATTTCTAGCCTGCAACCACCCCAAAATAGGAAAGATTTGATTTGATCTCCTCCAACGGATCTATTTTGAATCTTGCCTATAAATATGGAGAGCCTTGCACCCATTCAAGACTAACGGGAAATTTCCAAGAGAAAACTCTCAAGCATACTATAAGCAACACTCTGCAATTAAATTTCCCTAGTGTTGTAGTAGGATTCACTCTGTATTTGCTTAGATCGATAGCTCTAATATTTAGCGTTGTTTTGTATTGCTAGAGCTATCTCAGTTGGAAACTAGAATACCAAACCACTCAGGGTGTGAGATTGGTTGGTTAGAAGTACTGGGACTTGTAAAATGCCCAGGGATCAGTTCCTAAGAGAGGAAGTTGGCTACTCGTGTCCCTTGGCACGTAAGACCAAGCACCTATGCTCAGGGTTTTGAGGATAGCTTCCTGTTAAATCAGGCCGAAGGAATCGACTATGATGAGACCTTTGCTCCGGTTGCAAGGTTGGAAGCAATCAGGTTGTTTCTGGCATATGCAACATTCAAGAAATTCAAAGAGTATCAGATGGATGTAAAGAGTGCTTTTCTGAATGGTGTACTAAACGAGGAGGTCTATGTGGAACAACCTCCAGGTTTCGAAATTGGAAATAAGGTATATCTCCTGAAAAAAGCTCTTTATGGCCTGAAGCAAGCTCCGGAGCTTGGTATGATACATTATCCCAATTCCTGATAGATCACGGGTTCGTAAAAGGAACAGTGGACAGGACCCTCTTCCGGATATCCGAAGGGGAGGACATTCTCTTGGTTCAGATTTATGTGGATGACATAATTTTTGGATCTACTAATCTGAAGCTTTGTGAGAAATTCTCCAAGCTGGTGACTGGGAAATTTGAGATGTCAATGATGGGAGAAATGAATTTCTTTCTGGGTCTCCAAGTCAGGCAAACTGACTCCGGAATCTTCATAAATCAGTCCAAGTATGCGAGGGACTTGATTCAGAAATTCAGAGTTCAGTCCAGCAAAGTCTCACGTATTCCCATGAACACAAATGAGAAGCTGGATCCTGACAAAGAAGGAGTCTCAGTAAATCAGACTGAATATAGGGCACTGATGGGATCCTTATTGTATCTGACTGCTAGTCGTCCTGACATCACTTATGCAGTTGGAGTTTGTGCAAGGTATCAGTCTGATCCAAAGAAAAGTCATCTAGAGACTGCCAAAAAGATACTGAAATACCTGAGAGGTACAGTAAATCTAGGACTTTGGTATCCCTCTGATGACAACCTAGAACTGACTGGCTATTCAGATGCAGATTATGGAGGCTGTAGGCTTGATAGGAAATCAACTACAGGCACATGTCAGTTTCTAGGGAGTAAGCTGATCTCTTGGTTTTCTAAAAAGCAAACCAATGTTGCAACGTCTACTACTGAGGATGAGTATATGGCGGCAGGCAGTTGTTGTTCTCAGATCCTTTGGCTGAAACAGCAACTGAGAGACTACCAAGTTGAGGCCACTGAAGTCCCAATTTATTGTGACAATAATAGTGCCATTGCCATATCCCAAAACCCAGTCTTACACACAAGGTGTAAGCATGTAGACATCAGGCATCACTTTATCAGAGATCATGTTGAAAAGAAGGACATCAGGATGGAGAGAGTCCCTACTGATAAGCAGAGAGCTGACATACTAACTAAGGCTTTGCCTGAAACCAGATTTGTTGAGCAATCAGTAGAATTAGGACTCCTTGACCCGGGCTTAGGAGATTCAATCTGAATCTCTAATCAGAATGCTCAAGGTCAGGGGGAATGACTAATATGGACTCAGGATGAAGAAATCTCAGAGAGATTGTGAATGGTTGTAGGGGGAACATTCAGTATGAAAAGGATGATCAGTATAGACTGACTAAGATTCAGGACACTGAACTCAGGGCTTGTCATCCTGATAGGTCACTTGTGGTATCAGTCAGAATATAAATCTGACTGACTGGTATGTTTCCTGATTTTTGTCTAGTCATCAGATCTTGCGTGCATCTTCCTTGATACTGTTTGCTGAATTATCAAATCAATTTAATTTGTTATTTAATCCCAGCCATTCATTTAATATTCGGTTATTATTTAATACAATTTATTTAAATTTAATACGGACATGCTCTAATGTGCATTTAATGCACTGTGGGCGGGAACAATTTTCGATAAAGTTTGACCAATTACTTTTGAAAACCGAAAAGGCTCCATGCATTTCACTGTTTAATCTTGACCATTGAATCTCATAAGTCATTATTTTCTGAGCCATCTGATTAAAACTGAAATTTAGTATAAATAAGGGAAGTGCTCGTCATTGCAACCTTTGTGCACCCAAATCTTTTCCTAATATATTTTCTCTGAAATTCGATTTTCTTCAAAATCTCCAACTTAATCCATGGCGTCTCCTTCGGTGGACTCATTCTTTGGGAATGTCTTCCATCTCAGGAATGAGATCCACTACGAGCCCTTTGGGGATTTTTCTTCTAACCACCCCGATATCTTGCCTGTGCGAGAATTATATGAAAATGCAGGTCTTCTGCAGTTTATCACAGCAAAACCCCAGAGACTCCATCCTAGACTTGTTGTTTCTTTCTACCTCAAGATGGCGCAGAACAAGGATTCCCAGGAGTGGGAGACTTGCATTCCATTGTCTTCCTATGTGAAGGGGAAGGATGGAGAAGAGGAAATGACCAGGAGGTGGGTCACTCTCAACATCAGGGAGAAGATTAATGAGGTTTTTAATCTTCCCCGCTCTGGACGAAGCCCGGTTGATTACGGGTTTGGGAACGAGAAGGATTTTCTCCAGTCTCTCTGCGATGGAGATGTCGTCCTGAGGTCGGGTCTCAACAAATCAGTCCTGAGGACTGGGAATCGTCACTTCTTTGACCTGACAAGTCAGGGAGTGATGGGGATTGCCGGAGGATTGGAGCAGATCTCCAGACCGAAGCTTTATACTATGATGGCAATCTCTGACGCATCAGTGCACAATTTTCACTGGGAGGATTACTTCCTCCAATTGCTGGTAGCTGAGACCAGCAAAATCAAGTATTCGCCGGAGGGTCAGGCGACGTTTGAGGCCAAAATGCACTTTGGCACCAAGATCTACTGATTTTGGAAACCCTGGATCTCGGGGACGTTGATCAGGCCCAGTCACTCGAGATTCCAGCGAAGATTGATCTCTTCAGGGCTTACTCCGGTGATGCTGGCGCAAAGAGGAGACCGAAAACTCTGAAGAAGATGGCTCAGGCGGGCACGACTGGAGGAGTCAAGGCTCAGGCGAGCAAATCTTCAGAGATTTCTATTTAGAAACCAGTGGAGGACAAACCCAAGCCTTCTAGACCCAAGCAACAGAAACTGAAATTTCTTTATTCAGGGTCAGCAGAGCGAGAGAAGAAGCTCGTGGAAGAGAGAGTTGCTGAAGAAGATGTTCAGCATGCAACTCTGGAGAAGGAACCGGCTCAGGCCGCTCTTGACATTGCTCCCATTACTTCTATTCCGGACGTTGCATCCCCTGATCCTGATCAACTGATTCTCAACATCGCCTCAACCTATCAGAGTTTGGAGAAGGATCAGGATGAACCTGCTCAGGAAGGAGGAGTTGAGCAGAAGGCTGCTGAACCAGTTCAGGCTGTAGCCCCATGGCCATTCCCTGCGCCTGATGAGAACACATTGCCTGATATCGAGATTGTAGCAAGGGGAACTGCTGTGGATATGGTGGAGATGAGGTTTCCTGACCTCTCAGACGCTCAGAAGGAGGCAGTTGTGCAACTTCGCACTTACGCCATGATCAGGAATGCCACTTGGCCTGAATTGAGCCAGCTCGGGGAGTTGAGAGGATGTTAGGAAATGGCCAAAACTGAAGTTGCTCTCTTTGATCACTTCAACGTGAATTCTTTACATCACCTGATCAAGATGGTAGACTTCATCAGGACTGTTAGACGCATCTACCCCAAGCCAGAGCCTGAAAGAGTTGAGGAGGAGAAGGAAGAAGAGAAGGAAGAGATTGTGATTGCTGAAGACATTCAGCAAGGTGGCACTGAAGGAGTCAGTGCACTGGACGATGATGCACCCTTTAGACCCGGGACTGCGGAGGCTTCAGGAGAGGGTCGAACAGGTCTTATCCGAGTTAGAGGAAACTGGATCACCCCAGCAGCTATGTTTACTGAGAATTCCTCACGAGCGCTTGCCAATTGTCACAGAAGGTTAAATCTTGTTGAGCAAAAGGCAAGTAGGGTTGATTCAAATTCTGAAACTCTGAATAAGAAAATGAAAAGGCAGGATAAAGACCTGAATGAAATGGCCACTGATATGCATGCCGCAATAGACCTTCTCGATGAAGTTCGGACTGGACTCACAGTAGACCTCACTATTATCTCTGAGCAAGCCAAGTGGGCCATTCAAAACTACAATCAAATGGTCTCTAATGTGCAAACTCAGTAGGAGAATAAGTTTGCCACTTTTCTTGATCAAAAATTGTCTGAGAAAGTTGATCAACTGGTTGATGAAAAGCTGGCTAAGCTTCGAGCTGAACTGAAGGAGGAGCTGCTGAATGAGATGTCTGAACAAGAGAAAAGGGAAATTGATTCTGCCCTGAACAATCGGATGATGAGCTTTGAAAGACGGCTAAAAGCTGAGCACAATTCAGCCGTTGACAAGCTAAGTGTTGGCCTGAGAGGGATGGCCGGGCAGATTGGGCATATTCAGGCTAAGCAGACTGAGATGGACAGTCAGTTCGCATTATTGGCGGAGTCAGTAAATGAGGTTGTCAAGCGAATCAATGACGATGATGCCAAAAAGGGGGAAGAAGGGAAGAAGCAAATTGCTACCACTGGTAAAGCTAAGAAGAAAATCTTCCCCCCTGAACTGAAAGCTGCTGAAAGGAAGAGGACTAGATCCGCAGCTGCCATCGAAGATGCTGAAGGTTCAGATCCGAAGAGACTAAGGCCCTCTGAAGATCCTGCTTTGGAACCTTTATATAAGGAGATGGAGGAACAAATGCAACCTGGGTTGACCACTCAGAAGAAAAAGGTGATGACTGAAGCAGAAAAGATAGCGAAGATGAAGGAGATTTCGCTCCTCAGTCAGATCCAACGCTTGAAAGAGTCCAATGAGTATCTGACTTCGCAGGTTCAGAAGAAGAAATCTGTGACTTCTGGATCTCGGATGAAGACTCAGAGGAAAATGGTGGTCAGTCCAGATCAAGGCCCTCCTCCACTTCAGTTTGTGGAAGACTTCATTCCTATAGAGATGTTGGAGGTATGGATTCCGATCCGGAATAGGTGGGCCTACCTATTCTACGTGGTGGGGTTATGGGACGATCTATCTGAAGAAAAAGACGTCATACTCCATCATTGGATGGCACAGGAGCACCCTGATCTTTGTGCTGAAATAATCAGACATGCTGACACAGAAGGTGTAGAGATTGCTCCTCCGGAATTCATTAAGTATCCTCCTCCACTCTTCAGGAACTCCAAACAACTGGACCGGAAAATGATATCAGAAGAAGTCGTTAAAGTAGGACGCGCTGTCGGGGCTGTTGGTGATCGAAACAGGATGAAGTAGGTCCTGAACCGAGTCTTGGAGATGTATGAGATTCCTCTAGCTGCTTGGAATAAGGATGAAGACTAGATCAGGAGCTAGTTGATTCAGGAATTGTAATAGCTTCAGGATACTTGTAATTCTCATATCAATCAATGAAGTTATTTATTTTTTCCTGAGTACAACTTCTTGTTGACTCCTGAATTTACTTTTCTGAATCCTTATCAAGAACTGTACTAACCCATTCCTTGTTTTCATCTTATAGACTAAGTACCTAGTTTGTCAGGTGGTACTGAGTTGTTCTCACTGACTAAGTCAGTTGATTATATAGATGAATAGGAATTTGCTTAAGGGTTTTGGCATCATCAAAAAGGGGGAAATTGTTGGGACAATCTGAGTATTTTGATTAGATCCCAAAACCCCTGATAAATCTGCCTAAGTACAGCTGTTCAGGATAAAATAGTTCAGGATAGTTAGGTTAGAAATTCAGTACAGGAGGAACTTGCTGAAGACTGAAGAATATTGGAGTCGACCCAATTTACTGAAGTCTGAAGTATAATCCATCCTGAAGGAGTCAGTCAGTCTTGCTGAAGATTGCCTGGGTCTGAAGCTGAAGATCGAAGCCTGATGATCCGTCCTGAAGTCAATCCTGAAGTACCATCGGCTGATGTTTCTACTGAGTACACAAAGCATACTCAGGACAGAACTTAGTCAGTGAAGAGTAAGTATAATCTATCAGGCTGTGCTGAATGCACTTAAGACCTGACTTAGGCCTTGGTTCAGTTTATCTGAACCATATAAGTCCAAAGCAAAAAGGTTACACATACTGGGCTGAATAATCTATCAGGCTGTGCTGAAGACACATAAGACCGTACTCGGGCAGTAGTTCAGATCACCTGAACCATGTAAGTCCAAGGCAAAAAGGTTATTTATGCTATGGGACAAGAGACAAAGAGAATGTCAGTAAGACTCCAATGAAGACAAACATTCAGACTGAGTTATTAACAAGAGACTCAAAGTATTGAATGTACAAGGAAGGACAAATGTCTGAAAGTTAACTAGCCGTTAGAACGGAGAGCCAATGATCTTTCGACACGTATGTACGGAGTCTGCGCAGCATTTAATGCGTCTCAAAGTTGCAGGCGATGGGACAGACTTACCAGAATAAGCATGGCGGTTAGGTCAAACAGTATTTCTAGCCTGCAACTACCCCAAAATAGGAAAGATTTGATTTGATCTCCTCCAACGGATCTATTTTGAATCTTGCCTATAAATATGGAGGGCCTTGCACCCATTCAAGACTAACGGGAAATTTCCAATAGAAAACTCTCAAGAATCCAAGCTCTCAAAGCATACTATAAGCAACACTCTGCAATTAAATTTCCCTAGTGTTGTAGTAGGATTAACTCTGTATTTGCTTAGATCGATAGCTCTAATATTTAGCATTATTTTGTATTGCTAGAGCTATCTCAGTTGGAAACCAGAATACCAAACCACTCAGGGTGTGAGATTGGTTGGTTAGAAGGACTGAGACTTGTAAAACACCCAGGGGTCAGTTCCTAAGAGAGGAAGTTGGCTACTCGTGTCCCTTGGCACGTAAAACCAAGCACCTATCCTCAAGGTTTTGAGGATAGCTTCCTGTTAAATCAGGCCGTGGACGTAGGAGTTGGTTATCTCCGAACCACGTTAAAAAGTCCCCTGTGTGCTGATTTACATACTTGTTCAAGATCATAACTGTCATCATAATAAACTCAACATTCTGCATTGTTTTATCCTCAGGACTGAATCAATCATCCTGAATCTTAATACGGTGCACTCAGCCCTAACCACCAGTTTACTAAGCAATTCAGAGAAAATGCTTTCAGAAACTAAAACGAGTAGAATCTATGGGCTCACTTTCCGCACGTACTCTAGCTCACTGAGATAATAGTCCAACTGACTCACTTCCAAGCAGTCAGTAGGTTTGTTATCTCTACTGAGCTTCTGAGCACAATATTCACACTCAGCTTATCTGACTCGTTACTGAACTGTCCCTGCTGTCCCTGTGGACCTTCAGCATACTGAATAATTCAGGAAATCCTGACTGAGAGTGTAAGAGCATTTTTCTGAGTCTTTCAGAAAAATCTGACTTCAGTGTATTTCCCCCCATACACTGATTGTACTCGTTTCGGGACCAACAGACATATTTTCATTCCAGAATCTATCAAAATTGAGCCTTCTCTCATTTTTTATTTTGTTGATGACCTTGTTTTCTGGCTGCATATTTGACCCAGACTCTGCACTTGTCCTTAGAGTCATGCCATGCATCATGTTGGTAACTTCATCTTCAGTAGCATGCATAATCTCCTTGATTTTCAGTTATCTTCTAGGGGATAATCCTTTGAATGTATTCAGAAATTGAATATCTCCTAGCTGTAGCTTTGAGTTTACAGCTTCTTCAGGTGTGTTGATGAAATAAGTTAATCCAGGTGTTCAAGGAAGTAATCAACTTAATTCCAGGTGATGTGTCCCAAGGAAATTAATCCAAGATGAGAAGATCTGGACAATGGAGCAAAGATGCAGTTGGAATGAACAAAAGCCTATAAAGAGGATGAAAAATCACATGAATAGCATCAAAAGGGGAAAACAGCAATGAAATCTCATAGGAGGCGAGCAGCTACGCCTGCTCGCCCCTATGAGCTGCTCGCCACCAATATACAGGAGGTGGCGAGCAGTTAGTGTAATTCTGGGAAGTGGCGAGCAGCTTAACTGCTCGCCCAACCGGCTGCTCGTCCCTGAGCTGTTTATAACCAGCTGCTGGCCGCCTTCATACCTGATCGCCAGAACCCCATTTTCTCCATTTTTGGTCGATTCCTTGTTGTATTATCTTGTATAAACGGTGGTAGACACGTGTAAACACCCAGGAAGGTGTGGCAACATCTATGCCACCACCTGATTATGTTTTTGCCTATAAATAGGCAATTTTTTAGAAATAAACTCAAGTTTTCGCTGCCTTAACTAAACTCTGCCGAAATCTTTCCAGAATTTGTGCTTTAATGGTTCCAGTAGGCTTTATTCAACGTAATGTTAGTGAAATCCTGCTAAAAGCCACATGAAAAAAGTGTTTTGTGAAGATTTCATTAACATTTTGGCTCTAGAGGGGGGGTCCTCGAACCTCCACTTGGTAAATTCATAAGTTACTGGGAGAAATGTGACAAAATCTGGATTTTTAAGAAATCCTTGTACCTGCTCACCTCCTAACCTGAAGAAATCCTTGCAGCTGTTTGCCACCATGGATAACCAGCTACTAGCCATCTTGGAAAGCTAGTTGTTCGCCTCCATTGTTGAAATTAACACTAACTGGTCGCCACCTGCTCACCTGCTCACCTGTTCATGTGCTCACCTGTTCACCTGTTATTTCATCTATTCAGCTGTTAAGTGGAAAGGAGTTGACATTACATAAAATGTCGAGAGAAGTTTCTCAACCAAGAGTAACATCGCACGGAAGGAATAACAACCATCATAACAGGAGAACACCAGTGCCTGAACAATCAACTGCGGTTCAGGACGCAATGAACAACAGACCACATGTTGATCATACCGGAGTCCCGCCTGCCCAAGTGGGGCAAAATTACATGCAGGGGTTATATGAACTGCCCCCCTTTCTACAAAGTCCGGAGGATATCACGCGTATGACGGCCCTTTGCAGGGTATTACAGCAACAACAGCAGCAGGAAGTCGCCGGTCCCTCTGGGATGCGACCTGAACCCAAACCCGTCCTTGAACGGGTAGTTCAGCATCAACCCGAGGCCGAGACTGAAAGCGAGCAATGCAGAAAGCGAGAGGAACGAGGGATGTAGAAAATAACTGATCGGTTGGGCCCACAGGGCAGACGAACGAGAAGCGTGGTGGATGAGTCAAGTCACAGCACTCCACGAAGCAGACATCCGGAGCAACGGGGTGATGGGTCATACAAACGGCCTATATCGATGTCCCGTCATTCAGTTCATGTACAGGAAATGAATCCAGAAAGGCAGTAGTCCGTTCGAGAGAGATTACGGTGGTCGGCGCTAGAGCGATTAGGACCTGAAGGCACGTAAAAGGCAACAAGGATTCTACCCAGGTCTCATCAGAGCGACCGAGCGTCTGTCTCCGCTCACCATGTGCGAGAGGAACAACCTCCACGTCCTCGTACTTAGACCTCAGATGGAATTCTACTGTCAATGAAGAAAGCTATTGAGGACCTTCAGGCCAAGGTAGCTCTGCGTCCGGAGGGAGAGTCATCTTTACAGATCCCGCTATCACCACTGTCACCCGCAATCCTAACGGTACCCATTCAGCCAAAGATCCAATACCCGACAACGAATCTGTATGAAGGAAACTCCAATCCGAAGGTGCTGCCTCAAAGTATATGGATTTTAGGATCTCAATGGGTGCATCTGATGCCACCCAATGCAGAAATTTTCCTCTTTCACTTGGAGACCATGCACATCGGTGGTTTACAACGATGCCCCCAGCATCAATTACTTCTTTCATGCAGCTGAGCCGGGAATTTTTAGCACACATTTCAGGAGCGGCGTCGTGCTTCACTCAGAAGCATCGACTGGCAAATCTAGTCCAAGAAACGGAGGAATCAGACCAGAAATTCCTCGAACATTTTGACAAGATTCTTCTCGAGGGAGAGCCAGTAAGTGAAGACACGAAAGTGATTGCCGCCATGGCAGGTTTGAAGAAGGGATCTGACTTGTGGAAGGAAATGCATCTCGCGTGCCCAAAAACTTATGGAGAGTTCCGGAACAAGGCCAGGATATTCGTGGCGATGCAAGAGGCATTAAGGAGGTCATTAGGTGGAAGCACAGAAGGTGGAAGCACGGAGACTCCGAAGGCATTTTCCAGGAGAGGTGGAAGTAATTACAGGACCCCAGGGAATGTCAAGCCTTTTGAAGGCAAAGGTTTGAGAGGCAAGCTCAATCGAGTTCTAGCGGTTTCCATTGACCAAGTGTACAGTGCGGTCAATGAAAAAGGAATGTTACCAGTACCAAGGAAGATCAAGGTGAATCCGAGTAAGGTACTTTCGGGCAGATATTGTGCTTACCATCAGACAATGGGACATTACACTAGCCAGTGTAAAGATTTACTCAGAGAATTGTGGAAATTTTATGAGGAAGGCAAACTGTCCGAGTTCGTAAAAAAATCCCAGGAAAGAGACCGCGAGGGCCCGATGACAGAACGGAGGAAGGTAGCAGCGAAGACAGGGAAGAGAGGCCGAGGTTGAATCGGACGAATCGGTAAACACCACCCCCTCAGCCAGGACCGATGAGGGAAATTTTTGTGATCGAACCAGAGGTAGGCCATGCAGGTGGATGTATAGATGGGAGGCCACCTCCGTCAAAGAGGCAGAAGTAGGCGGAACTTCACACCATTGACCAGCTAAAAGAGACTAGTGCTGGACCCTCGGCTAGGCCTACTGTAGAATTAACATTCTCGCAGAAGGGCTTGGAGGGTATTATGACCCCACATAACGACTCCCTGGTCATAAGCGCAAACATAATGAACGCAAAAGTTCACAGAACACTCTCGACCAGATAGGGGACTTCGGATCCTACATTGAAGACTGTAATCATAAAATCATAGGATTCGGGGAGACTGTTACTATTCCCCTTGGCACAATACATTTATCTGTGGAACTTGTATCGGTTGATGATCCCGATTGGAGGCTGACTAGGCTGACAGATTTCCTTGATGTAGACCAGTCATCCTCCTACAATGGGTTCCTCGGCCGATCCTTTTTGCATGAATTCAAGGCTGCCTGTTCGACGTACTACTATTGTTTGAAATTCCCAACACCGAATGACGCTATTACAATAAAAGGCGATCAAAAGAAAGCCCGCGAATGCCTACTTCAAGTAAAGCCATTTGATTTGCAAATACACGTCATTGAGAATTCTCCCGTACGAACTGAACTGGGACCTAAGAAGTTGGTCACTTCGCAAGACGAAGTAGTACCAATGGAGGTCGAACATTCAGAAAATGTACCAAGGGCAGAACCAAATCAAGACATAACAATCTTGGCGGAAATAGCGCCTGAGAGGCGCTTCACTGTTGAACAACCAAACGAATGCCCACTCAGCCAAAATTCCGAACCCAAATTGCCAACCCTAACCGAAACAGCGTCTGAAAGTCACTTCAATGGTGAACAAGCATACGAATGCCTTCTCAGCCAAGATTTTGAACCCAGGTTGGATTGCGAAATGATGGATATTGAAGATGAGCTAAACGTCAATGGGCCAATTTTTTATCCCAGATGGAAGGAAAAGCGAAAGCACGCCACACCAATGAAAGAATTGTTGGCCGTTAAAGCTTTTCCAAATAAAGAGGATCTCGAGTTTACCATTTGGCTTGATTAACGCCGGGGCTACATATCAAAGACTGATGAACAAGATGTTCGACGAGCATATCAGCCACTTAATCGAAGTCTACGTGGACGATATTATCGTGAAGAGCGTACACAAGAAAGATCACCACAAACATCTTGCTCAAACATTCGAGATACTCCTTTCCTACAATATGAAACTCAACCCAAGAAAAGCAGCTTCAGAATTCATTCACGAAAATTCTTGGGACATCTAGTGAGTCAGCGCAAAATCAAAGTGAACCCGATGAAAGTCAAAGCTATTATTGACATGAAACCACCTGATTCAGTCCGTAAAACTCAACGCCTGACTGGATGTCTAGCGGCCCTGAATCGCTTCATTTCACGATCTGGAGATAAGTGCAGGCCATCTTTTAAAGCCATGAAGAGGAAGAAGGATGATTTTGTGTGAACAGACGACTGTCAGAAAATGTTTGATCAAATCAAAGAATATCTGAGCAACACACAAATTCTATTCAAGCCAGTGCTTGGCGAGAAATTGTACCTCTACCTCACAGCATCGGAGGTAGCAATAAGTTCAGTACTTGTGCGCGATGAAGGCCAGTTCCATTCCCCAATCTACTGCGTTAGTCAAGCTCTACACGAGGCAGAAGTGCGATACTCTCCAACTGAAAAGTTGGCGTATGCCTTGGTTATGAGCACCAGAAAGTTGTGGCCCTACTTCTACGATCATCAAGTGGAAGTACTTACTACGTTCCCACTCAGACAAATCCTTCATCGTCCAGATACAGCGGGAAGAATGCTTAAATGGTCCCTGGAAATCAGCCTATTCAGCATTACATACGCAATGCGAACGACAATCAAAGGACAAGCTCTGATCGACTTTATTGTGGAATTGACTTACCCACCGAAATTGACAAGGGACTGTGAACATCCGTGACACTTGTACATGGACGGGTCATCAACAAGTACGGCGTCGGGGGCAGGAGTGATGTTAACAAGCCTCTACCGTCAAGTGTTTACATCAGCCATCCGATTTGCTTTCCTGGCAACGAACAACAAAGCGGAATACGAAGCGCTGATAGTTGGACTCAGACTTGCGTTGGCTATTGGGGTCAAAAGACTACAAATTTTCGGCAACTCCTAATTGATTATTTCACAAGTCCGAGGAGAGTTCGAGGCTAAAGATGAACAAATGATACTATATCAAAAAATAGTAGCTCATCCATTGAACATTTTTCAACAAGTCTATATCGAACAGATACCTCGACTACAAAACACACAAGCCGACGCTCTAGCCAGATTAGCGTCAAGTCAGGGGGCAATAGACATATCAGAAGTCGTCATCACCAAATTGATAATCCTTCAACCTTCGATTTCAAAATAAATCAAACATCGAATGGGGGCAGGAGGTGGACGAGTTGGGCAATGACGACTGGAGAGCTAGTCTAATAAAATATTTGACTAGCGGAGAGCAGCCTGAGGATCCCTGGACAACAGCCTGATTCCCTGGACAGCAGCCCGATTGGTTAAACAGGCAGCTCGTTACGTGATGATCAACGACCAATTATACAAGAGAGGATTTTCATCACCCCTACTCAAATGTATATCGCAGAAATAGGGATTGGAAATTCTTGAGGAAATCCATGAAGGCATATGTGAGAGCCACAATTCGATGGAAAGAAGATCCGAGAGTTTTGTGATACTTGGAAAATAAAAAGTATTACTCAATGCCCTATCATCCGCAGTCAAATGGTCAAGTTGAGGCGATCAACAAGATCATCAAGCAAATATTGAAGCTCCGTTTGATGGAAAAGAAGGGAAGCTGCTCGTAAAAACTCCCGGAAGTATTGTGGTCATACCGAACGTCATTCAGAACAAGTACAGGAGAAACCCCATTCTCAATGGCGTACGGAACTGAAGCAATGGTACTAGTCGAGCTACAGAATCCTGCATGGCGAGTTTGTATGTATAACAAAGAGGAAAAAGATAAAGCCATTGCAATCGAGAAAGATTTCCTTGAAGAAA
This sequence comes from Prunella vulgaris, assembly GCA_026898435.1. Lineage (NCBI taxonomy): Eukaryota > Viridiplantae > Streptophyta > Magnoliopsida > Lamiales > Lamiaceae > Prunella > Prunella vulgaris. The sequence goes on from JAPKLY010000591.1 coordinate 55,496, forward strand.
GGCGAGTCGCTACAGAACTACGCAACGCAACACACAAACAATACGCCACTAGGTATTACAATTCGCAAGTCAGGAAGAAAAGTTTCCAGGATGGTGATTTGATGTTACGAAAAATCTTGTCCACTCCACCTGGAACATTCGGACCCGGTTAGGAAGGACCATTTCATGTTTTGCGAAGTTAGTCAAATGGAACTTGCGATTTGGAAAACCTGGGTGGGACCCTTCCTCGTACACATGGAATGCTGCTCACTTGAAAAAGTTTTATCAATAATGGATGTATGATGTACATTTGGTTACGCTAACGACGAATGAAATGTGAAAGACAATCCTTTTTCGGTACGTGATGACCAAGGAGGATTGCAGTCCTACCTGAAATTGCCTGAAAGTGGCTTTCTTGGTCAAGTGCGCCCTTTGCCAGGCACGCTCCTCATACAGCTACATAAAAGGTGTCAGAGACCATAAATGTCCTAAACGAGAGCGAAGCACCGTGCACTTCTTGAGCGGATAAGTTACGGTGTCAGACACCTAACACATCCCAATTAAGAATTGAGCATGATCGACTATTATAAGTCCACCCTAATTGGGCCGGCAGTGTTTAAAAAATATTCATCCTAACGGACGCAGTGCGCGCTCCACGGGATAGCAAATTAAATACTCCAGAGTAGCTCGGGATAGAAATGTATAATCTAATGGCAGGGTAGTGAACGCTCCAAATGGATAGTAAAGCATAGAATCCCAATCGAGCGCCCCGACGTAAGAGTGCAGATCGTTACAACCTAAAAGGTTATTACGTGAATACTGAAAAGTAGAATGCGAAGACGAGCACCACATAAAGAACAGGAGATATAAACGGGTAGGCATGACGATCATTCCCATTCCTTAAAAAGGTTCGGCTTACAACCAAACAAAGTCAAATATATCAGATGATAAACCAAAAAGAAAAGCGAGTAAAGAAAGCAGCAAAAGATAATGAAACCGATGCCTAAAACAGATAAGGCATCGGGCAAACAAAAGAAGCCCTAATCAGCAGTAGGGGCATCACCAGCAGCAACATCGGTAGGTTGAACTTCAGAGGGTGTAGTTTTGGCACCCGGAGGAGTCTGGATGTAAGACATCGTGACCGCATCCTCCCACCTCTGACGATCTTCATCTGTGGAAGCTTCAGTAGTCTCAACAGCTCCCGAAGCAAATGCGGAAGCCTCAGTAGTGTCTTCATCCGAATCGTCCGAGATGACCTAACCTGGGGGATCCATAATAGTATAACCTTCTCCAAAGACCCCCAGATCAATCCCGAACTCCACCAGATCAGCTATAGGAAAAGGTTGTGACTTGCTAGGCGGATTAGCTCTGATATAATCCAGAAACTCCTTCTTCATCAGATCAGAAATCTTTTGGCCTCTCTCCTCAGCCCGGTGAATGATTTGAAGACACTCACTGAAGGAGCAGATATATCCGAACATGCAACCTAGTAGAGGGCGTTGCAACGAAATGGGTGATCGCCCGGATGGTACCTGAAAGGAGACAAAGTTATATAAGTGAACTTCGGAACGAATGATACACAGAGGATGCGACTTATGTCTCAATTCCCCATATTCTTCTGGAGTATTGATCCTACCTCTAACGCCGGTATAAGATGTGAAAGCGCGCCAATCACCACTGATGAAAAAGAATTGCCCTTTCCATCGCTTCACTTTATTAGGAATGCCTTTCACAATCTTCATTCTAGCTCGGGCTTTCACACAATAGTAGCCGTTCTCCTCTTCCATACATTCCGAGATCATCATCGAGTAATGAATCTCCGGAGCCGTCAACCGGTTAGGTTACCCCTCTAATCCCATCACCGCCAAATAACTCAGCAAATTTGTCCACCCGTCCAGTATAATCTGAGTAATTGCTAAGTTAACATCCATAGAAAACTGGCCAATTACTGGATATAACGGCAGTGGGAATCCGACATCAAGGACATCAACGTTTATCGCAGTACACCCCGGTGGGGGCCGATAAGCTCGCTCGCAATCATGAAGGACATGCATGTGGATATCAAGTAAAATCCGATACTCTTACCGAATAGTCATCAAGTCATCTTCTAACAACAGGCTTTGATGACGAGTCGCTTCATATCTCGTCTCAACATACACAACAGGACGGAGTCGAGGTCGGATAAATTGGTCCCGATACTGATCAATATAAACAAGCCAATTGAAGTCTTGAGCAACCCCCTCCAGTATTCTCTCTACAAGTACTTGCGTCGGAGGTTGATAAGTTTGAGCTAACTCTCACCAGATATCGGCTTGGCTCGGTCCATCTCCTCATTCGAAACCTTCTCCAAGATTGAAGTCGGTAGCACCCTCACGAGGATTCACCACTTCGGTAGTGTCTGCAGCCTGATCTTTAGCTTCTAGAGCCTGTCGGACAGTACTAGTTTCTTCAACATCCGACCCATAAGCCTCCGAGCTCGTCCCAAAAACATCATGAAAAATTGAATGGACGTCGGACTTCATCTCCTCATCATCAGTTTCTTCATCAATAATAAGCAATCTTCTTTTGACCGGAGGAGAACGAGTACTTTGACCTCGATGGGCTACTTGTGCACGACGAGCAACCCTCAAATCCCTATCGGACAATTGGCGGTGACCAGCTACATCTGCTCGCTGGGAGCGAGCAGCTCCCCTACTTGGACGGCGAATAACTTATTGCTTTGGGCGGCAAGCAGTTCCACGAGTGGGGAGCGAGCAGCTCCTTCAACTTGTCTTGGGGAGCGAGAAACTACACTTGCTCACCTTGGGTGGCGAGAAGATTCCTCAGTTGGGAGCGACCAGTTGCGGGTCCAGAGGAGCGAGCAACTCGCCCAAAAGAGCTACAAGCAGCTGCCTCAGCTTCAACCTGGAGGCGAGCAGCTCTCTCGGCATCCATTTCAGCTGCTCGCCTCCTCTCTTTAACGGAACGATCCCGCTCCCGGGATTTTGTTCTGATTACTAAGCTTCCAGTACCCCGATTCCAAGCTAAATTTGAATAATCCCAAAGATCGTGGAGCGGGGACTCCACCACCGATTGTTTTTCCGGGTTTCGGGGTGGCATATCGCCGGAAGGCGATGAAGACGCCATTGATTCGGTGAAAAGCTCCAAAAATTGGAAAACCTCAGAGAACAACACTCAAGATACGGGTTCAATCCTAAATACTAACGTCCTCAATCCTAAAACAAATTTCCAGTGAAGATAAACCCAAAGAACTCAAATATGAATCTGGCGGGAAGATTTTCGATGACAAACAGCGATGAAGGTCCGGTTTCCGATTGAAAAGGAATGAGAATCGAAAAGAAAAGAAAAATAAATATAGGAATCTACCTTGATAACCGATTTCGGGAAGAAGGACAAGAAGAGACGTCGCCGGAAATTTCGCTGGAGGTTTCGTAAGCACGAAGTTAAGAAACAGAAAATTGGAAAGAGTGATATGTGTTGTGTATTTATAGAGAAAGAGAGTGAGCCCTTGTTTGCAAATTTTGGGGGTCAAAACGCAATTTTCCAAAAATTGGAGACAGCGGCGCACGAAATAAGGTTTCCTTTCGGATTCCGTGCAAGCCACGAGGGTGAAGGCGGTGAACAACTTAGCTGCTCGCCCCCTCATCTCAACAAGCTACTCCCTTCCAAACATAAGGAGCTGCTCGCCTCCTCCTAATCCAAGTGGCAATTCTTCAATTTCAACCACTCCAATGCATGGCGATCCAATCAAGGATATACAACACTAATTGGGCGTGGATATTGGGAAATACACCCTAGTATCTCTTTTTTTCTACGACCGATTTATCCACAAGGGTGGTTTACGGCTAGGTTTTTAATGAGGCCATGGGGGTTTTTCACTATATCCATCATCCAAGTAGTTGCAGAAATTACTTCCTAGCGACGAAGGATTCTTATAAAATCCAAATAGCTTGATAATTGGTATCTATCTGATGGTTTCAACAAACATCAAGCTAGGGGGCAACTGTTGATGAAATAAGTTAATCCAGGTGTTCAAGGAAGTAATCAACTTAATTCCAGGTGACGTGTCCCAAGGAAATTAATCCAAGATGAGAAGATCTGGACAATGGAGCAAAGATGCAGTTTGAATGAACAAAAGCCTATAAAGAGGATGAAAAATCACATGAATAGCATCAAAAGGGGAAAGCAGCAATGAAATCTCATAGGAGGCGAGCAGCTACACCTGCTCACCCCTATGAGCTGCTCACTACCAATATACAGGAGGTGGCGAGCAGTTAGTGTAATTCTGGAAAGTAGCGAGCAGCTTAGCTGCTCGCCCAACCAGCTGCTCGCCGCCTTCATACCTGATCGCCAGAACCCCATTTTCTCCATTTTTGGTCGATTCCTTGTTGTATTTATCTTGTATAAACGGTGGTAGACACGTGTAAACACCCAGGAAGGCGTGGCAACATCTATGCCACCACCTGCTTATGTTTTTGCCTATAAATAGGCAATTTTTTTAGAAATAAACTCAAGTTTTCACTGCCTTAACTAAACTCTGCCAAAATCTTTCCAGAATTTGTGCTTTACAAGTTCCAGTAGGCTTGATTCAACATAATGTTAGTGAAATCTTGCTAAAAGCCACATGAAAAAGTGTTTGTGAAGATTTCTTTAACAAGGTGTTGATGTAGAACCTTTGGTAAATTTTCTCTCAGGTTGACCTCCAGGTATTGAACTCTGCATGTGATTCATCCAGTCACAAGGATTGTGTCCTAGGCCAGTTAAATAACCAGTATGTCTTTGCTCAGACATCATCTTCCTTAGTTGTTTGGATGATTTTCTAAAACAATCTAACTTCCTTAAAAGATTAGCATTTCTTTCTTCAAGATCACCTATCATTATTTCTTGCGATCTGATAGTCTCTTGTAATTCAACACAATCTGCAGCTCTACTTGCCTCATTGAAGAGTTCCTCATTGTCATTTTGTAGACAACTGTAACCTTCTTTGAGTTCTTGTAGAACCAGCAATTGTTTCTCAGCATCCTCAATTCCAGCCAATAGAGCTTTTACATGCTCTCTTCCAATGTGATTATCTCTTCTAAGATCTTCATTCTCTTCTTGAAGTCTTTGGATTGCATCAAGCATGTCACTGGGAGAATCATTTTCTGTTATATAACTAGATGATGAGCATACCACTTCATCTTTAGCCATAAGACAGATAAGGGCTTCTTCATCTAAGTCAGTTGAATCAGAGTCTTCCAAATCTGCAGTTGCTTTTTGAGAAGAAGAGGGACCTTCTTCCTGGTTTTTATCAAACTCTGAAAGAAGAGCTATAATTCTCTCATTGCCAAACCTTTTCTTCTTTTCTTTTCTGGCTTTCTTTTCTTCATCTGTATACTTCTCTTCCTTGGGGTATGGACAATCTTTGATGTAGTCTCCTGGCTTTTTGTAGTTGTAACATAGATAGGTTGAGTTAGGTGCTGTAGGTTTCACCTTACCTTCTACTGCTTCTGCATGGTCCATAAGTCTTTGGATTGCATCAAGCATGTACTTCTTGAGCTGATTTACAAAAAGAGTCAAGTCTTCTTAATCAGAATCTGCAGCTGCAAGGTTGTCAGCTACAAGAGCTGTAACCTTTGCACTGTCAGGTTCTTTTCTTCTACTTATGTCAAATTCATAAGCCTTCAAGTCTGAAAAGAGTTCACAGGTGGATATCTTAGATAAATCCTTTGATTCTCTCATTGCAATAACTTTCATGTCCCATTCTGAAGGTATTCCTCTGAGAACTTTCATGTTCATTTCTCTCTGTGATTATTCTTTACCAAGTGAGTCTAGCTCAATGAGTATCTCAATGAATCTTGACTCAAACTTCTCAAGAACTTCTCCAGATTTTATTTTAAAGTTCTCAAACTTTTGAATTGCTATCATGAGTTTGTTTTCTTTGATTTGTTCATTTCCTTCACAGATCATTTCCAACTTTTCCCATATATCTTTTGCAGTCTTGCAGTTTTTTATCTTGTTGAACACAATTTTATCTAAGGAGTGATAAATAGTTCTTTACAACATTTTCAAGATTGGACCTTCTCTTGTCATCCTCTGTCCATTCCTTTCTAGGTTTGGGGATGATCTGAGCTAGTCCAGCTGACCGATCAGATGCAGTGTTGACCTTATCAATGGTTATAGAACCATCTTCAATGATTGTCCACATCTCATCATTGATTGCAGATAAGTGAGCTTGTATTATGATCTTCCATTCATCATAATCTTCTGTGGAGAACATAAGAACCTTGGATTTCCCCATTTTTGGAGCATTGCAAGTATGCAGGTGAGTTTTTCAAAAACAAGAAGGATCTAGCTAGGTACTGATCAAAGCAGTGGCAAGCCAACTGTTCTGATACCACTTGTTGGTCCCTTAAGTAGTCAAGGTCTATAGGGGGTGAATAGACCTTGAAGAACAAAACAAAAATTTAAACTTTTCAAAAGAGAGTTTCTAGAACCTTACAGTTGCCTTCTATAAGTTTAAAAAGCAAGAAGTCTACAAGAGTTTTGGACCAGACAAGTTACAGCTGTAGACTATTGAAGTTTACAACTGCAAAGTTAGAAAACTTTACAAAATAAATCAATCAACTTGTAGACAGGATTAGAGGGATTCTCACACTTAAAAGTGTGTTGACATACCTCTAATGTGCAGCAAAAATAAATGTGTAAGTGTTAATGAAAACCAATATGAACTTATCAAACTTAGCAGCTGAGTGACTTATGAAGTCTTCAGCTGTAGAGTTTAGTTCCTTTGTGAAATATACAAAGTTTTATGCACCAAGTTAAAACGAATGATGAATGTAACAATAAATTAAATATGCAATACAGAAATTAAATAAACAAATATAGTAAATAAACAAGATTTATTGTGGTTCATAGTCTATGAATAAGACCTCCTACATCCATTGTTACACCACTCAGGTGCCAAATTCACCAAGAAATAATCACAAAGATCAATACAAGTAATACCCCCTCAGAACTAGATTCACTCAAATTTCTATTCTAAGTAAGAGAATGCTCTAACCTATTCACTCAGAATATAAACTCACAAAGAGTTAAAAACCACACAAAGATTTATCTACACTAAGTAGAATTTTAAAATGTGTGTGAGGGAACAACAACAAATGTGATTCTTACAAAGAAAATCCTAACGAACTATCCTATGAATCACAAAGGATGAAAATTAATAAAGCTCCCTCTCTCTCAGAAATGTTGGCTGTAGACTTGCTCAGGTTGAATGCTTGAATGTCTGGTTGTTGTTGTTGTTGTTTCCTCTGTGTAACCTGTAAATTTTCACAGAAATTAATAAACTCTTTTATTAATATTGTGAAAAGGAAATTACAAAGAATTTTATTTGTTTGAATATAAGAAATATCAAGCGATTATCTCGGGTCCAATCTCTATGAATTCCTCTGATTCTTCTCTTCGAGTCTTGACTTGATCTTTAACTTTATTTGTGGATTTTTAAGAGTTGGGTCCGATATTGATTTTGGAGTTGGATGTTAATTTGAGGGCGTTGAGCCTTGTTTCGAATTAACGTTGCCTTATCGGAAGGAAGGACTTTGTTGATATATCGGAGTTGAGTCTGGAGTTGATGTTGAAGTTGATATTAATTTAAGGGCGTTAAGCCTTATTTCAAATTAATATTGCCATATGGAAGGACTTTGTTGAGTGTTCACCTTTGGACTTTCTTTGTTGATGTCGTCGTAGGTGAGTGGTGTTGATCGCCGTTGAGGACGTATGAATGACGTTGATTGGAGGGGCTTCACGCCGTATTTCTCTAATCAATCGCCGTTGTTGATGAAGAACGTTGACAGGAGGCTTCGCACTGTGATCCCGGATCAAAACGCCTTGTTGATGAAGAACTTGAAGAACGCTCTTGAAGATCGTGAAGAACGCCTTTGAATCTTCAAAGTTGCTCGAAGTCTTGGATCCTGATGCTTCTCTCTAAGTTCTGATCTTCTTGACTCCTTGTTGTTGTCGATCGTTGTTGTTGTCGTTGAGGACTTGTAGTTGAACGTTGACTGGAGGGGCTTTGCGCCGTATTTCTCTAATCGAACGCCGATGTTGATGAAGACGTTGACCGGAGGCTTCACACCGTGATCCCGGATCAAAACGCCTTGTTGATGAAGAACTCGAAGAACGCTCTTGAAGATCGTGAAGAACGCCTTTGAATCTTCAAAGTTGCTTGAAAAACGCCTTTGAATCTTCAAAGTTGCTTGAAGAACGCCTTCGAAACTTCAAGGATGCTTGAAGTCTTGGATCTTCTGAGTTGCTCCTCCTCTCCAAGCTCTGATCTTCTTGTGGAGTTGTGAATGTTGTTCATAAAATGACTAGAATGAGACACTATTTATAGGTGTAGAATTCTAGATTTGTGGGCTAGATTTGATGGGCCAAAAGATATTATTTTGGAATATTCCCAAAATATCTTAGATTTGACAATCTTCAAAGATATTTGTGGAGATTTGATGATCTTCAAGATATTTGTGAAGATTTGATAATCTTCAA
>JAPKLY010000591.1:64010-159194 GCA_026898435.1 Prunella vulgaris
AGATTTGATGATCTTCAAGATATTTGTGAAGATTTGATAATCTTCAAGATATTTGTAAAGATTTGATAATCTTCAAGGATATTTGTAAAGATTTGATATTTTTTTTTGCTTTTAGAGATGGGCTTGATATCTTGGACTTTAAAAATCCGGGAGAATTAATTGGACTTTCAGAGGCTCAATTGAATTTATTAGGCTTTTGAGGCCCAATTCAATTTATTAGGCTTTTGAGGCCCACTTTGATTTATTAGGCTTTTAAGGCCCAATTTAATTTATTAATTAGGAATTAAATTATCCAAATTCCCAATAATAAATTATTTTAACACATAATTTCTACATGTTATATTTTTTATTTCGGCAATTAATTTTAATTGCTTACACTCTGAAATCTTCATCTATTTATAGATCAAGAGGCGCGTCTTATCTGTTGGAGAATTTAAATTTGAATTCTAGATAAGGCTCCTCTTGTTGGGGGATTAAACGCGGATCTATTAGGGATTTACGCTAAATACAAATTTAAGCCTACAATTAATATCATGATTTAAACATAATTAAATCAAATAATTGTATACCCAACAACAGGCTTTGCATGCAAAACATATGAACAAATATAATCACATAAAGCCCTAAACATGCGGAACTAAGGGATTTAGTGAATTATACCTTCCGGTGAAAAAGAGTTTTCTGAGACAAAAGGCGTCCTTTGTTCCCTTGGTGAAAGACACTTTCTGAGACAAAAGGCGTCCTCTTGAGATGCGTTAGAGCTGAGTAGTATTGATTGTGATCAAATCAAAGGCGTCCTTCTTGAGATCCTCAACTTGACGAACCCAAAAGCCTTCTCAAGTATTCCCTTGTCCTTATTCGTACACCCGGTGGGAGGCCACACGAATAATCACAACACAAGGAAAGAAAAATATTTTTTGCCCAAGAGACAGGTAATTTTCAAAAATTACCTCTCCAAAATTAAAGTATATGAAGTCTTGTATCATCTCATATTTATAATGAGAATACAAGATCTTGAATATCTTGAATATCTAATATTTCAAATCTTGATTATCATGAATATCAAATATTCTAATCTTGATAATCTTGAATACTAAATATTCAATTCTTGATATTTTCCGCTTCAAGATTTTCGAAAAAAAATACAATATATATTTAATTCCATGAGATCTTGATTTTATTAGATATTCTTGTATTCAAGATACATATCTATTTTCCATAAAATCTCTCACTAATTATATATATATAAATTTTTGAAAAAAAACACTTATTGGGCCCAAAATTAATTCTTTTATTTTAATCACCTTATTCATTGTTGGACATTTAATTGGGCTACATGAGGTGCCTTTAGGAGAATTAAGATTGGACCTCCTAATGGGCATTGAATTCTAACATTGAGCCCAATGTCATTCTACCCATTAACATTAATCTCACTCCACTATAGGATTAATGTTTCACTATCCATCTTAACCCATATTACAATCATATGGCTCCCGGTCATTATTTCCCATGTTTAAGATTCTCTTGTCTGTAATTAATCGAACCACTGAACACTTTAATTAATTTAACATCTTATCCTTGGAGTAAGGACAACTCTTCTTTATCATCATATCGGAAACAAATTCCACTTGCAAGATTTAGTGTGACGAACGTTTAGAGCCCACCAAGGGGACTAATCATGCAAGACTCTCCAAGCACACGTTCCTCTGTATTAAATCTTAGCAACTGTCATGTTATGAATGGCGTTACCCAAGATGCGAAGTATTGAGTCTTATTGACTCTCTACCCATAACAAAATAAAGTGTCACGCACGGATCACGCACAGTCCTATTTAAGGGACAAAGGTTTAGAAATAAATGACCACTGAGGTCTAATTCTTCATCCCATAAATCAGTACAGAAGAATTACCTCTCTGTAGGTCCTCTTCATTGCATCATCATGCACTAGTGCAATCCCTTGGTCAAGATAAGCCAATCTGGGATCTACACATCAACCGTTTACCAATGGGGTGTTCAAATCTCATCTAGGTTGTGAATTTGTACTTGTTACAAGAAACTGATAATGTGATCTTGCTGTGAGTTATCCGGGGATCACCACATTTATCTATAGTGTAACGTGTACTATTATATGAACGGATTGCAATAAATAAATAACATTCATATTTATCTAAGCACAGTGATAAAAGATTTATTTCAGATAAAGCTCAAAGATTCAGTTTAGTTATACAAAGTAAAAGCATACTTTCTAGTATAACCCTAACAATCTCCAACTTATACTCAAAGTCTGCTTTTAAGTATACTACACATGTCCTAATAATTTCTCCCACTTATACTCAAAGCAGATTGGCAACACACTTGACTCCCATTCCTCCCACATGTCTCTCGAATGTACATAGAGGCAGACACTTTGTGAGAGGATTAACTAGGTCGTCTTCCGATGCGATCTTTGCTATATCTTCATCTCCTCTCTTAACGATTTCTCGTCTAAGATTGTATATCCTTAAATGTGTTTGTTGGCCTTGTGGACTCTTGGTTCCCTTGAATTTGCAACTGTCCTAGCATTACAATGCTAGACAAATTTGGAATTTTATCCAAGTCCACTTAGAAGATCTTGAGCCAAACCGATTCCTTCACTGATCCATAAGCAGTTACTTATTCGGCTTCCATGGTAGAATCAGTGATGCACACTTCACCATATCATGGCTCCTTCCCCAAACTAAACACATTACCCGAGGTAGATCTATTTGGAATTTATATCTGATTGGAAATCCGAATCCGAATAACTAATGGGGATTAGACTATCTGACTGATAAACCAACATTCTATCTCTTGTTCACTTGAGATATTTTAGAATGTTTTTAACAGTCGTCTAATGCTCTTTCCCGGGGTTACTTTGATATCATGCTACCATGCCTACGGCAAAGCAGATATCCGGTCTCGTGCATAGCATAGCATACATGAGGCTTCCAACTGCCGAAGCATATGGGATACCTTTCATGCAATCTATCTCTTCTTGTGTCTTCGGACATATCTCTTTCGATAGATGAATTCCATGTCTAAAAGGTACAAAACCTTTCTTGGAATTCTGCATGCTAAACCGTTTCAAAACAGTATCTATGTATGAAGCTTGCGATAAGCCGATCATTCTTTTCTTGCGATCTCGAGTAATCTTGATCCCTAAGACATGACCGGCTTCCTCTAAGTCCTTCATATCAAACTGATTTGACAACCATACCCTTACGTCTGATAACACCACCACATTGTTTCCAATGAGCAAAATGTCATCTACGTATAGTATCAAGAATACCACGACAGTTCCGACACATTTCTTGTACACACAACTCTCAAACTCATTTTGATCAAAACTATAAGATTTTATTACTTGATCAAAATATTGATTCCAAGCTCGCGATGCTTGCTTAAGTCCATAGATAGACCTCTTAAGCTTGCATACAAGGTGCTCTTAGCCTTTTTCAATAAAACCTTCGGGTTGATACATATAGATTTCTTCTTCAAGACTTCCATTAAGGAAAGTTGTCTTGACATCAATTTGCATAGACCCCATCTCGGCTTTCATTGCTGTTTGCCAAGAATCTGCATCCTTGTTTTGGAGTGCTTCATCGTATGTCCATGGGTCTAATTCATTTTCCCCGGGGACAAAGTCAGACGACTCTCCCACAAACATGAATCTCTCGGGTTGTCTCACAACCCTCCCACTACGACAAGGCCCCCGTTGTGTTGGTGTGTCGAGTGGTACATCAACTTGTACCTTTGGTATATGATTAGGCCCTCTAATTTCATCTAAGGTAATCTCACTCTTGGGCTTTCTATTGTTCACATAGTCTTCTTCCAAGAACTTAGAATGCATACTAATTACGATTCTTTGGTCCTTGGGACTATAGAACATACCCCCTTTCGTTCCTCTAGGGTATCCTACAAACAACCTCAACTCCGAACGTGGATCTAATTTTCCAGTTTCCTTATCCAACACATATGCCGGACACCCCCAAATCCTTATGTGTCTCAAACTAGGCTTACGCCCGGTCCACAATTCTATGGGAGTTTTAGGAACCGATTTGGATGGCACCAAGTTTAGAATGTGAGCCGCTGTTTCCAAGGCATAGCCCCAAAACGACTTGGGTAACTCCGAATAACTTATCATGGATCTGATCATTTCTAAAATAGTTCTATTTCTTCGTTCCGCAACCCCATTTTGTTGAGCGGTATCGGGTGCGGTCAATTGAGATACAATCCCTTTACTTGACAAGTAGGTCAAAAATTCATTGCTGATGTATTCGCCCCCACGATCCGATCGTAGGAACTTGATACTCTTTCCCCTATATTTCTCGGCCTCAGCTTTGAACTCTTTGAATTTATCAAAGGTTTCCGATTTGCGCCGCATAAGGTAAACGTACCCATATCTTGAGTAAACATCCGTAAAAGTTACGAAATACTCAAAACCTCCTCTAGCGTGAACCGACATTGGCCCACATACGTCAATGTGAACGATTTCCAACACTTCACTAGCTCTATTCCCCTTGGCCCCGAAGGCCCTCTCGGTCATTTTCCCCTCTAAACAAGATTCACATATTGGAAACAGTTCAACATGGAGAGACTCTAACGAGCCGTCCGCCACCAACCTTTGAATTCTCTTTAGATTGATATGACCAAGTCTTAGATATCATAGAAGTGTTTCGTTCACGGTTGAAGAAAATTTTCTTTTCTTAGAAATGGTCGATGTGTTATAAGAAGCATTTTGCGTGTGGTGTGCACTTTTAATAGTGTAAAGATTATTCACTAATGTTCCCGAGCAGATGAACTCATCGTTTCGAAAAATAACAACCATATTATTAAAAGAAACTGAGTATCCATCAACTTACAATTTAGAAACAGAAATTAAATTCTTCCTAAAACTAGGAACATGAAAAACATCTTTTAAAACTAAAACTCTATCTTCAAAAGATAGGTGCACGTCTCCCACTGCGACAACCGCTACCCTCGTAGCATCGCCCAATGTGATGAGGATCTCATTCGCACTAAGTTGCCGGATTTTTCGGAACCCCTGTAAAGTGAAACATACATGATCAGTGGCTCCCGTATCCACTACCCATGAATGGGAAGCATACGCCGCTAAACAAGTTTCAACAACAAGTGCTTGAGAATTACCTTTCTTCCCGGCCTTCTTTGGCTTGGGACAGGCCGTCCTCAAATGTCCTTTCTCACCACAGTTGAAACACTTCCCTTTGGTAGCTTTCTTGACCCCTTCCACATTAGTCACCTTACTCTTAGCTTGGCTCGGGCCTTTGGACTTCTTCTTCTTTTTCCCACCCTTCGGTGTGGAAGAAGTCGGACCGCTTGCCACCAAGACTTGAGTTTGGTGTCCCATGAGTGTCTCCGTCAATACCAAAGCTTGCAAGAGTTGTGCCAACGTGAACTCTTGATTATTCATCATATATTTCAACTGGAACTGCTCAAAGCTTTTCGGTAGAGAATGGAGAACGAAATCAACTTGCATTTCCACATCATATTCCGCTCCTAGTACCTCTAACTTGTTGAGGTAGCCCATCATCTTGAGAACGTGATCTCTTACGGGTGTTCCCTCCACCATTTTCAGCGACAACATATCTCGCATGGTGATTTGCCTAGCCGTATGATTCTGATGAGCGAACATCTCCTTAAGGTTTAGCATCATATCAGAATCGGATTCCATGTCTTGGTGTTGGTGTTGCAACACATTTGACATTGAAGCCAAGATGGTACACCTAGCCATTTCATCGGATTTCATCCACTCCCTATGATATTCCCTTTCGGCAACATCCACATCATCCGTAGGCGTAGGGGGCTTTGGGGTGTCAAGAACCCATTTGTGTTGTTGTTCGGTTAGGACAATAAATAAGTTACGTTTCCAATCAACATAGTTTTCACCTTCCAATTTGTTATCTTTAAGTATTGTAAACAGTGGATTAAAAGGAGACGACATGCTGAACTGAAATAAAACATTCATTGCATCAATACATACATCGATTCGCAAAGATTATCACAAATTTCGATTATGCTTTGTATAAAATCTAAAAAAAAATACATAGCATAAATCGGCCGATATCTTAAAACAGTTCACATAAGCCACGATGAGTGTGGACGTTTATGCAAACACATTTAAGCAAGCTACAAACAAGAACGGTTACAAACTTTTAATTTCAAAAAATTAATAGTCGGCTCCCACTTGACCATATAAAATTGGTAGGAACTCCGATGGGGAGTAATAAAATGCCAACTTTATACCTAAGTATTAACCATGATTAAATACAGGATTATTACTTCGTTTTGAGCAAGCCACTCGATGGGAGGCTCAATACCGCCACTAATAATAATCCACATTCATCCTTTTGGGAATTTGTTCATGTGAACTTATCTTTTGGCCTATTAGATATGGAGAGAGGCGCTTGCCAATGCGTAGCCAAAAGACTTCACAAACAAATAAATCATGGAGGTCAAATAATTCAATTTTATTATCTAGAATAAAATATCGAATTATATTTAAAACATACTTAGTAATTTTCGGAGTTGAGATTTTTCATCACGATATTCATGCAAAAAAATATTTAATCAAATTAAATAAATAAAGTATGCATCAAAACAAATTAAACAAATTGGCACGTTATATCCAATTGTCATGGTTTAATTTCTCGTTTTGACTACGAGATATCGTAATCATCGTTCGTCTTCAAATTTTATCTTCCGTTTCGATTAAGCTCCCACTCGACCGCAACAAAATTTCACCAACTTTGTCTCCGGACCTTAAAATCTCTGTTCTTCGTCTTCGATATTGGTTATAATTTATTTTACAAAAAATAAATAAACCTATCGTCTAGACTAGTCTATTACATAAAAATATCCTAGTCTACCCGTGAATTTTCTCACGGGAAAAATAATCCGAATGAATCGGATTTTAAAACCGCTTCATCATACATGCATGCATAAAAATTATTAAATACCATGACAATTGGATACCTGCAAAAAAGAACTAGCAATTCTACTATCCAATTTTCAAATTTAATATTAAACATTTAAATTACAATTTAACGTATAGAGCCCGAAACCGGCTTTGATACCAGTTGTTGGAGAATTAAACGCGGATCTAATCGGGATTTACACTAAATACAAATTTAAGCCTACAATTAATATCATGATTTAAACATAATTAAATCAAATAATTGTATACCCAACAACAGGCTTTGCATGCAAAATATATGAACAAATATAATCACATAAAGCCCTAAAGTTGCGGAACTAAGGGATTTAGTGAATTATACCTTCAGGTGAAAAGATTTTCCTGAGACAAAAGACGTCCTTTGTTCCCTTGGTGAAAGGTACTTTCTGAGACAAAAGACGTCCTCTTGAGATGCCTTAGAGCTGACTAGTATTGATTGTGATCAAAACGAAGGTGTCCTTCTTGAGATCCTCAATTTGACAAACCTAAAAGCCTTCTCAAGTATTCCCTTGTCTTTATTCGTACACCCGGTGGGAGGCCACACGAATAATCACTACACAAGGAAAGAAAAATATTTGTTGCCCAAGAGACAGTTAATTTTTGAAAATTACCTCTTCAAAATTAAAGTATATGAAGTCTTGTATTATCTCATATTTATAATGAGAATACAAGATCTTGAATATCTTGAATATCTAATATTTTAAATCTTGATTATCATGAATATCAAATATTCTAATCTTGATAATCTTGAATATTAAATATTCAATTCTTGATATTTTCATCTTCAAGATTTTTGAAAAAAAATACTATATATATTTAATTCCATGAGATCTTGATTTTATTAGATATTCTTGTATGCAAGATACATATCTATTTTCCATAAAATCTCTCACTAATTACATATATATAAATTTTCAAAAAAAAACACTTATTTCGCCCAAAATTAATTCTTTTATTTTAATCACCTTATTCATTTTTGGACATTTAATTGGGCTACTTGAGGGGCCTTTAGGAGAATTAAGATTGGACCTCCTAATGGGCGTTGAATTCTAACATTGAGCCCAATGTCATTCAACCCATTAACATTAATCTCACTCTACTATAGGATTAATGTTGCACTATCCATCTTAACCCATATTACAATCATATGGCTCCCGGTCATTATTTCCAGTGTTTAAGATTCTCTTGTCCGTCAATTAATCAAGCCACTGAACGCTTTAATTAATTTAACATCTTATCCTTGGAGTAAGGACAACTCTTCTTTATCATCATACCGGAAACAAATTCCACTTGCAAGATTTAGTATGACGAACGTTTAGAGCCCACCAAGGGGGCTAATCATGCAAGACTCTCCAAGCACACGTTCCTCTATATTAAATCTTAGCAACTGTCATGTTATCAATGGCTTTACCCAAGATGAGAAGTATTGAGTCTTATTGACTCTCTACCCATAACAAAATAAAGTGTCACGCAGGGATCACAGACATTCCTATTTAAGGGACAGAGGTTCTGAATTAAACGACCACTGAGGTCTAATTCTTCATCGCATAAATCAGTATGGAAGAATTACCTCTCTGTAGTTCCTCTTCAATGCATCATCATGCACTAGTGCAATCCCTTGATCAAGATAAGCCAATCTGGGATCTACACATCAACCGTTTACCAATGGGGTGTTCAAATCCCATCTAGGTTGTGAATTTAGTACTTGTTACAAGAAACTGATAATGTGACCATGCTATGAGTTATCCGGGGATCACCACATTTATCTATAGTGTAACTTGTACTATTATATGAACGGATTGCAATAAATAAATAACATTCATATTTATCTAAAGCACAATGATAAAAGATTTATTTCAGATAAAGCTCAAAGATTAAGTTTAGTTGTACAAAGTAAAAGCGTACTTTCGAGTATAACCTTAACACCTCTTTTACTCTCTATATCCTTTGCATGTGTGAAGTGGTCCTCCATCTTCACTCAGAATAGTACTGATAGTACTATTTATCTTTATCTCAGATTTCTAATTGACTTTGAATTAGTCTTCATTAAACATTCAGATTCTTCATGATAAATAGCTTCTTAAGTACTCTCTAGTGAGTGCATTAGTGCTTCACTAATTTGAGTTTTAAGCGTCTTGATAAACTCAATTAATCTTTAATCTTGTACTTCAATCTTCAAACGGCCATCTCAGCTGTAGATTCTTAAGCATTACAGCTGCAAGTTCCTGCAATTTCAATTCTAGCTGTAGGAATAATATTACAGCTGCAACGTCTTGTCTAGCTGTAGTTTAAGTAACTATAGAGCTGTAGACTTTCCGTTTACAACTATAACTTCTTTAGCCATTAAAACTTATAAGAATTATTAGTAACCAATATAAAAAGATATATGTTTTCCACACATCAAAATCTAATCAAAACAAAGTACTAACCAGCAATCATATTAAAAAAAAGAGAAGACAATGTTATAAACTGTTTCATAAAATTGTAATACATAGAAATATTTTTTTATTTAAATATTTTTATACATAGAAATAATTATAATACACGATATATTTAAAATAAGTTTAATTCAAATAATATTTACTTTAAAGATAATGTCCACATTTTGTGCGTGATCGGTACATTCACATTTTGGGGATATTTTATGTATGATCAATATGTGTAGGCTTTGATGTTCGTAAATTATAGTTTGTACCTGTCTTTGGCTGAGCCATACATAAAGTGGCAGGATGTTGTAGCTGCGGAACAACCGTCCTGCGATTCTGGGGAAACAAATGTTAAAATATTAGTTCAGCAATAATAAAATATTCAAAGAATTTGAATTGGGCAAGACTATTTATGGTGCTTATTGCTGCAAGTATAGCTACATATTTAGTGATTTCATCACGTAAGCAGGCTTCATTGTTTAACTGCCACTGAAACAAAATATAAAATTAATGTTCATCTCAAAATATGCAATATTTCGATGTATATGAGGAGGAGGAGGAGAAGAAGAAGAAGAAGAAGAAGAAGAAGAAGAAGAAGAAGAAGAAGAAAGCAATTAAATTGACATACCAATATCCAGATGAAATAAGCTAGCTCAAATATGCTCTATTCATGTATTAATTAACATCATAACAGAGAAAGAATTATGTTAGTAGCAATAACTTAATGAAAATGAAAAATCAGACTAAAACTTGCTAATCTGAAAAAGTATAAAGTGAATCGAAAAAAACAATCACTTTTGGTTTATTGAACCTAAAGTGTTCATTTGGGGGTCTCTATGATGTCGAGACTGTTGGGACGTGTTGAAGTTACGTGCCAATGAGTAGAAGAAGCTGAAAATTATAGAAAATTTATCATTTAATAATTTAAAAAGTTTTGTAAATAAATGTCACTTTTAATTAACTAAGTTATATCAAATCTTTTCTTAACTCCTAACAATTCTCGAACACGAAGAGCTACAAAACCTTACAACTTTTAATAATTGGAAATTTTATTTAAAGACCAAACTCAATCTATTAAATTTTAATCTTAAAATTTTTTTATTTAACATCAGATAATTTTAATTGGTCAATATCAAACTCAAATAACACATTGAAAATTAATTGTCCATCTACCTACAACACGTACCATGATAGAAGTTACTGGAATCCAGAAATAAAGTTGAAATCCTGAAAATTACAAACAATCACAAATTAACAAATTTTTTAATGTTTGAACAAGTGATATAGGTGGTCAAACTAGAGGCATAAATATTTTTTTTTTAAAAATCGTGAAAGTTTTATATGCTCACTCACTAAATTGAGCATCATGAAAATAACAACGCACTTCCAGAGAATAAGACTGTTAATAATCACAAAAATAAAATTTCAGAAAAGCATTTAGAAACATAATTAGTTTACTTAAGTAACATCACTAATTATATGTATACTTACTTAACATTGACTATGCACGGAAAATCTTCATTCAAAGAATTGAGGATATGACCATGAAAGTCATACATGGACGGAAGATATATTTAAAATAAATTTTAATTCAAATAATATTTACTATTAAGATAATGTGCACATTTTGTGCATGATCGGTACATGCACATTTTGTGAATATTTTATGTATGATCAATATGTGTAGGCTTTGAGGTTCGTACGTAGACATTGTATGCTTATTCAATTAATTTGTGATTTAAATTTTATTATTTAGCAATATTATATACCATAGTGAAAATTTTAATGTATAAAATTTCATACTGTTATCTCATCGAAACTTTTTAACATATAAAATACTTTGAAGGTGCTTTATAAATTTTTTAAAATTTATTAGCTGATAATTTATATATACTTGCCTCATTGCAAGTGCTTTTAGACACTTCTTCAGCAAAATGTCTTCTAAAAATTCCGTCTAGCTGGTTTGTCAATGTGCAGATGCTAAACATGTTAACCTCATTGCTGACCTTTGTGGGAATGCACATATGTGTTATAGAGGTTGATGTAGCACTGAGTAAAAGCGAAATCACACCTAGAAGCCCTATTTCTGTAGAAAAAATCTTATTAGCTTATCATTAAAAACGTATATTTCAAAATATCAATGATATAAAAAAAGAGAAGGAAAAATTATAAAATGTTTCATAAAACTGTAATACATAGAACTATTTTTTATTTAAATATTTTTATACATAGAAATAATAATAATACACGATATATTTAAAATAAATTTTAATTCAAATAATATTTACTTTTAAGATAATGTGCACATTTTGTGCATGATCGGTACATGCACATTTTGTGCATATTTTATGTATGATCAATATGTGTAGGCTTCGAGGTTTTAACATAGGTATTGTATGCTTATTTCATTGTTTTGTGATATAAATTATATTATTTAGTCATTAAATTAAAATTCTTTGTTATGCACTATTTAATTCAGAAGCCATAACAATACGGATATACATTACATACAACCATATCAATTCCTTAACCTCCATTCACTACAACTCTCTCTCTCTCTCTCTCTCCAAACAATTAACTCTCTTACCTCCACTTCCCCTCTATAAAAACACACGCCAAGAAGACCAAAGTCAGCCACTTCTCTCACTCTTTCTCTCTACCACACCATCTATAAAAACACACGCTACGAAGACCAAAGTATCATCAAATTCTGACTCTCTCTCTCTAGAGACATTTGTTGTTGATCTAGAACGTATATTTTACAATTCTTTTTTTAGGGGTAGTATCTCTCTCTACAAATATATACATATATATATATATATGTATATATATATGTATATATATATATAATTAGCCTGCATGCATGACCGAACCGAATTTTAATATACGTACTAGGAATAAAAACATATATCATTTTTCATACTCTCGATAATTTTAGCAAAAAGTTACAAACAACTAGTATGTTATGTATATAATTTATTTGTAATAACTATTTAATAAATTAATTGAAAATTGCAAACTAATTATATATGTTAATACAGTGATAATTACTTTTATAAAAGGCGAAAGGCATATGGGTAAATTCAGCAGAGTATATTCATGTAAATATCTACAGGAAGCTGAACAACCATGATGGAAGTCTGAGGAGGTTTTAGACTTACGCTGACCTGATGAGCCTGAAATTTGCCTAGCTGCAGGGCGAAATGAGGAGCTCAATGGAGATGCTCGGAACTCAGCATGGAGTTGAGCTGAGCACCGTCATCGGACAGGCTGAGACACACTCTAAGAAGGCCCTTGCTCCTTGCCAGACCTTGGTTGCTGAAGCCCTCAGGGGTCAGGAGGCGCTGATGAACAAGCTGATCGATGCCAAGCCAGCTAGCTTTGAAGGCAGGGTCAGGGAGCTGGCAAAGGAAGAGGCTTCTACAAAATCAAAGTTGGTCGTCAAGCAATTTGAAGCTGACCTGAGGAAGGAGGAAACTGACTGGCATCAGGCTGTGACCAATCTCAAATGTGAGTTTGATGGCGAACAACAATAACTTATCTCTGTTAAGCAGTAGATTGAAAGCCTTCATTCTCATGACACCATCCGTAGATAACAGAATTTAGAGTGCAAGAAACAGCTGAAGGTGTTCTCTGGACGACATTATCAAGAAGCTGAACGCAGATGATGATGCCAAAAAGGGGAAAAGAGGGGATAAGGGGAAGAAGGTCCTGAAGAAAGATGTCAGGATGGAGAAGAGGAAAACACCCTCCTCCGGAACCCCCTCTAGTGCCCCTGAGTCTGTTGTTGCTGCTGCTCCGAAGAGGTTGAAGTAGGGATCTTTGGATGAGATCTACAAGGAGATGAGGTAGGTCTTCATCCTCAGGCTGCTGCTCAGAAGGAAGAAATGAGTGTCCCTGAGAAGTTAGCGAAGATGAAGGATATTGCTCAGGACACTCAGATCCAGGTACTGAAGGGGACGGTTTAGTACCTGATGTCCTTTGGTTCAGGAGCAGAAGAAAATTTCTCCTGGATTAAGAAAGAAGGCTCCCGTAAGCTGATCACTCAGGACCTTGGGCCACTGGTTTGGGAACATGTCGAGCAGTTCGTTCCCAAGGAACTGGAGGAAAGATGGGTTCCCTTAAGGAACGAGTAGGTCAACTCTTCTACGTGGTGGGGATCTGGGATGATCTGGAGGAGGATAAAGAGATGATCCTCCACCACTGGATGCTGGAAGAGCACCCTGACATCTGGATAGAGATTGTCAGGCATGCAGACAGGAAGGGAGTTGAAATCAGGGCCACGGAGAACATCAGATATCCGCCTCCCCTACAAGGAATGTCGCATCAGCTGAGTAAGCCAGCTATTCAGGAGGAGATAGGGCGGATAGCCAGGGTAACTGACTCCAATCGGATAAACGCAATCTTGTTGCGTGTAATGAATAAGTATGGTATCCCTTTGGATAAGTGGGATGCAGAATAAACATGTAATAGATCAGGACCTATGTAAAAGTTTCAGGAACATTTGTACTCTTTTTGAATATTAATGAAACATATTACATTTCTGAGATCAAGAACTTGTTGACTCCTGATTTATCTTTCTGCACCTTATCAAGAACTGTACTGACCCTTTTCTTGGTTCCATCTTATAGACTAAGTACCTCAAGGTGTTAGAGGTTATTGTACTGATTGTACTGATTCATATCAGCCTGATGTATAGATGGTTAGGAATTTCGTTAGGGTTTTTGGCATCATCAAAAAGGGGAAAATTGTTGGGATACAATCTGAGTGTTTTGATTCAGCCCAAAACCCCTTGATGAATTTGCCTAGGTATAGTTGGTCAGGATTGTATAGCTCATGACTAGTCAGGATATAATAGTTTTCCTATTCACAGGTACTCAGTTCAGGGGGAACGCACTGAAGACTAAAGATTGATGGAGACGTCCTGAAGATCCTAAGTAAAAAAGATGTTCAGTCCTGAAGGTCAGAGTTCACACTAAAGACAACTCAAGACATTTGACTTGAAGCTGAGACCTGAAGAACCTGAGGATCGGTCCTGAAAGTTAATCCTAAAGGTTACCATTGATTATGTCCCCACTAAGTACTCTAAGCATGCTCAGGTGAGAACTCACTCAGTGAGGGTTGACATAACTCGAGTAATCGGGTTAAGTATCTTCCATACTGATACTTTATAAATCCCGATGAAAAGCTTACTGACGCAATGCGAAGTTAGCATTTATGTTAACACCTGAGGACAAAAATAATGTCAGCATCTCCGAATAAAGACAAGCATTTAACATGAGTAAAGTGCAAGACACTCAGAGTTTTAAATGTACGAGGAAGCATAAAGTTGCATCACTTTTCTAGCCGTTGGAAACGTGACCAGTGGGATGTTGACACATTTGTACGGAGACTGCGCCGCATTTATATGCTCCTCAGACTTGCAGGCGGTGGAACTGAAAATTTTCCATTTAAGCATGGTGAAAAGCGCATCAAGTACAAGCTAGCCTATACCTACCTAAAATAGGAAGATTCGAAATGATCTCCTCCAACGGATATATTTTGAATCTCCCTATAAATATAGAAGACGTTTCTCCCATTCAAGGTTACGGAAAATTTTCAAGCTATTGAAAATTTTCAAGATTCCAAGTGCTCAAAGCATACTTCAAGTAACACTCTGCAATTAAATTTTCCTAATGTCGTAGTAGGAATCATTCTGTATTTTTCTTAGAGTGATAATCCTTATCCTTAGCATTGTTTAGATTGCAAGGATTATCACACCCTTAATTGGAAACCAGAAAGACAAACCCCTCTGTTTGTGAGTTGGTTAGTGGAAAGGACTGGGACTTGTAAAACGCCCAGGGGTCGATTTACTAAGAGAGGAAGGAGGCTACTCGTGCACCTTGGCATGTTAAAACACAAGTACCAATTCTCTGGAGAGAATTGCTTCTTGTTAAATCAGGTCGTGGACATAGGAGTTGGTTATCTCCGAACCACGTTAAAAATTCTCTTACGTGCTGATTTATTTTTATTGTTCAGGATCGTATCTGTCATCATACTAAACTGAGCATTCATCATTGTTTTATAAATCTGGAGAAATCAATTCTCCTGACCCTAAACTTGTGCACCAGCCTTAACAACTATTTTCTAAGCAAAATAGAAAACCAGTTTTCAGTACATAAAACGAGTAGAACTTAAGGACTCACACTTCCGCACATAACTCTAGCATACTGAGATAGCTATCCAAGTGACTAGCTACTTAAGCGGTAACTAGGTAGGTTATCTCTACTGAGCTTCCGAGAGCACAACACTCAGAACTCAGCCTATCGGATTCCTGATTGATTCCTCCCTGATGCCCCTGAGGCCATCAGTTCAGTGAGTACTACTAAGACCTTCCTGACAGAGTTTTGTAAGAGTATTTTCCTAAGTTTCGAAAAACTAGCATTAGTGTATTCCCCCCATACACTGATTTATACTCGTTTCGGGACCAATAATTTTTTAATACATTATTCGCATTATTATAAGTGAAAATATTTATTTTTGTAAAAATAAAATATATTTGTATGAAACTAGAATATGCTTTTATATTAACACAAATTTTTTTATTATGGTAACACACATTTTCCCATATATAATAATATGAATAAACTTATGAGTTTTGTCTTTGTGTTAATTTTTTTTTAAAAAAAATTGCATGATCTAGTTTGATCCGACAAAATTTATAAGTTTTCCATTTTGCTTTCGATTCTACCATAAAATACTTTTTATAAAATCAATATTTTTTAAAATAATTTTGTATAGTGTAAAACTCTTGTGCACCAAGTTCACTGTGCAATTCAAGTGCATTTTTAAAAAGTTACCCAAAATATTGATGAAAAGTCAAATATATTATTACTCCCTCCGACCCGTAGGAATTTGCACCCTACGGGATGACACATTTTTTAAGGAAATGTATTTTATATATAAAGTAGTGGCATATGGGTAAATATGTGTATATGTTTGTGAGTGTGCACGTAAATCAATGTTTCCTTTTTTAGTAGTGTGCAAATTTGTGTGGGATGTCCAAATAAGGAAAGTGTACAAATTCCTGTGGGACAGAGGAAGTATTAAAAAATGTATTTTTAAAATTTTTTTTTTTAATAATAATAAATGCAACTTTTATTATTAAATAATTTAATTTTTGAAATATATTTAAATTGTACATTATACTTGTAGGAAAGTGCACCTGATGGCTGAAAATAACAATAAAATTAATCGGAAAATCGAGGTTCGTGAAGAACACGATTTTCTTAAAATAAAATATGCCCCTCACTCTTTAGGTGCTTAGTGAATATTTGAGACACTTGTTTTCCAGGATACAACGATTTATAACAACGATATAGCACAATATCTTGCTAAAACGAACTGAGAAATTGTTCGTAAATCACCGGAGTGTGAACGAAAAAATAGCAAAAAATATAGGCAAATCAAATGGGGCATATTGCCGGAAAAGTATCTGAATTTTTTCCACTCAAGTATTGTAATTCTTGTTATCCTTATGTTTCTTGCAACACAAAAGAATACTATTTATAGTATTAAAAAATGACTGTTGGAGTATGGCCATAAAGACCCACAAATAGTCTTGATCGTAACTGACAATACGTTTAAGTTAATTGCATTTAACTGATCAGGTTTTTAAGTTTCCAAACGTGTTGTAACTGTAGAGATTTTGAAATCTTAGCAGGCCTGAAAACGCTGATCAGGAACTGCTCAGGATGGTCCTTCAGGACTCAGGTCAGGGTGGACCATCAGTCTGGTCAGAAAAGACCTTCAGCATTTAGGTCAGGAGGACCTTCAGGACTCAGGGCAGGACAGGAGTCAGCAAAAATTCCTGAGTCGGGAAAAAATTTAGGCAAAACATAGCTTGTCAATCAGCCACCAAATCGTTGCGATATTCGTGTCCGCAGGACGCGCCCGCACACAAGTTCGAGGTTTTTAGGCCAAATTCGGCCATGATTTGCATCCCCTGCGAGCACGCGTAGAGTGTGGAGGAGCATAACCCCATGATTTTCTTACAAGCTAAGGATGAGTTTCTCCTTATATACCCACTACCTCAACAACAATTTTCCAATGTGGGACAATGCTCATTTCCCTTCATTTCTCATTTCCCTTCTTTCCCATTTCTCATTTGTTACAACAAACTTAAAAATTCAATTTCTCATTCACCCAATATCGGAATTGGGTGAGTAATATACCGAATCGAAGCTCTCTTCAAGGAGCACAAATTCCAACAATCCCCCACATGAATGAAAATTGATACAAATACCAAAAAAGGTTTTTAGTGATATATAACGACGTTAGAAGCTTGCGAAGGATAGGTAGGTATTACCCTTTGAACCTTCCCTTGTGAAAGTACACTTACTTTACTAATTGAATAGTATACGTGATGTCTTTGAACTATCAAAAATTAGTGTAAATGATGGTGTAATTCACTCAAGTTCTTCCTAACAACTCTCAGTGCTCATGAATATGTTCATTTCGGCCATGAACATCGCCTGGTTCTGCAAGAGTTTCTAGGAATATGCCTTATAATATTCCCTTCGAAGCGGTCCCACTTCTCTCTCACATAGGTGATTCTTTTAAGATTGTCACAAACTCTTCTCAAATCATTAATAGCCATTTTGCTAATCCTCACACCACTTCACTGTAACATCTTTTAGGCAATGAGTATTTTAGGTTTTGATTAGATTATCCCCCACAAAACAGTGATTTTGAATTAGACAATTAGGTTGTCCTTTTGAACCTAATTCTTGGGACCTCCAATCATTTAGGTAAGGTTTTCCTTCATCTCCACTCATTTTTCTAAGGCTTTAAGACCCATTCATCTAGATGACGACAAAACTAACTCTCTATTTAACCCTTTGGTTAACGGATCTGCTATGTTATCTTTAGACCTTATATAGTCTATTGTGATAACCCTAGTTGAGTGTAGTTGTTTAATGGTATTATGTCGACGACAAATATGTCTAGACTTACCATTATATAAATTCCATTGTGCCCTACCAATTGACTATCACAATGAATGCAAATTTGTGGCACCGGTTTTGTCCATTTTCGAATATCTTCTAAGAAATTCCTAAGTCATTCGGCTTCTTCACCACATTTATCTAGAGCAATAAACTCTGATTCCATGGTGAATCTTGCTATCACCGTTTGTTTAGAAGATCTCCAAGATATGGCTGTTCCTCCTAAAGTGAAGATGTATCCACTTGTAGACTTTGAGTCCTTTATGTTCGATATCTAATTAGCATCGCTATAACCTTCAATTACAGCCGGATATCTCGTATAATGCAGTCCATATTCTTGCGTATGCCTCAATTATCTAAGTACTCTTACAATAGCTTTCCAATGACACTCACCCGGATTACTAGTGTATCTACTTAACTTGTTTACGGCGTAGGCCAAGTCCGGTCTTGTACAACTGGTTAAGTACATTAGACTCCTTATTACTCTTGAGTACTCCACTTGACTCACACCTTCACCTATATTTTTGTCTAGATGTTGGCTAGGATCTATCGGAGTTCTAGCAAAACCCGTATCGTTGTTGATAAACTTCTCTGTAATCTTATCCACATAATGAGTTTGACTCAAGACAATTCCATTTGATGTTTTATGAATTTTAATTCCAAGTATAACATCAGCTAGTCCCATATCTTTCATGTCGAATATGGAATTCAACATATATACTTTATGGACTTTTCCATTTTATCATTACTTCCAAGGATTAATATGTCATCTACATAAAGACACATGATTATGTAATCATCTTCGCTGTATTTTATATAAACACATTTGTCACATTCATTAATTTGAAATACATGTTCTAACATGGCATTATCAAATTTCTCATGCCATTGTTTTGGTGCTTATTTAAAACCATATAATGATTTTACTAATTTGCACATCTTGTTCTCTTGTCCCGGAGCTAGAAACCCCTCGGGTTGTTCCTTGTAAATCTCCTCATCTAAATCACCATTTAAAAAGGTGTTTTTTACATCCATTTGATGTATTTCAAGATTTCTCAAAGCGGCAATCGCTATGATTAATCTTATCGACGTAATTCTCATGACGGGAGAATACGTATCAAAATAGTCAAGACCTTCCTTTTGTCTATAACCTTTTATCACAAGTCTTGCCTTATATTTATCAATGGTCCCGTCCACTTTCATTTTCCTTTTGAAAATCCACTTGTACCCTAATGGTTTACTTTCCGGAGGAAGATCCACTAGTTCCCACGTGTGATGTTGCAAAATAGAATTTACTTCACTTTGAATTGCTTCTTTCCAAAGTGGAGCTTCAGAAGAGTTCACGGCTTCTTTGAAGCTTTGAGGTTCACTTTCGAGCATGTAAGTTAGAAAATCCGGACCAAAGGATTTTTCTACTCGTGCTCTTTTACTACGTCTTGGTTCAACCTCTTCGTCATCTACAATTTCATCAATTGTAGGGTTTGCAAAACTAGGGCTTGCATTGCTAGGGTTTGCATGTTCTTTAGAAGTACTAGCCCCTTCATTTATTTTGCATGGAAATATATGCTCAAAACATGAGGCATTTCTTGATTCCATGATTGTATTCTTATGAATATCATCAATTTGAGATTCATACACAAGAAATTGGTAGGCACTATTGTTATGTGCATATCCAATAAATATACAATCAACAGTTTTAGGGCCTATTTTTACTTTCTTAGGTGGTGGAATTGCAACCTTAGCAAGACACCCCCACACTTTTAAGTATTTATAAGATGGTGCTCGGTCATGCCATAATTCATATGGACTTTTATCAACTTTCTTACGTGGTAGCTTATTTAAAAGATAATTTGCCGTCAACACCGCTTCACCCCAAATATTTTGAGGAAGTCCGGAATCTAGTAACATTGCATTCATCATTTCTTTCAATGTTCTATTTTTTCGTTCCGCGACACCATTTTATTGAGGTGTATAAGGTGCGGTAGTTTCATGCTTAATTCTGTGTTGTTCACAAAATTTGGTAAATGGAAACTCATACTCACCTCCTCTATCACTTCTGTTGGGACAATCAGGAAGTATTTTTATTAGATCCCAAAACCACTTGATGAATTCGCCTAAGTATAGTTCATCAGGATGATAGGCTCAGGATAGATAGGTTAGAATAGATTTTCTATTCACAGGTATTCAGTTCAGGGGGAACGTACTGAGGAGTGAAGACTGATGGAAGACGTTCCTGATGTTTGAAGTCTGAATACATGTCCAACCCTGAAGGTGTTGAACATCCTGAAGATGGTCAACCTGAAGCCGAAACCTGAAAAACCTAGGAAGAGTCATGAAGCTGCGTAGAGCCATCCTGAAGAAGACCATTGATCCTGATGGAACTGAGTAAACTAAGCATGCTCAGGGAAGTCTCTACCAGTGAGGGCACAAGTAACCTTGATCAGGCTGAATGTCGTTCTGATATTCATATGTCCTGACTTGGGCCTAGTATCAATTAACCTGATACTTGTAAGTCCTGGGACCCAAAGGTTACACGTGCGAATGGAAGTCTGATGAAGCAGAAAGAATGTCAGAGTCTCCAACATAAGACAAGCATTTATGAAGAATAAAGATCGAGAAACTCAGTGTTATAAATGTACAAGGTTCAGTAAAGTCAATGCTGACAAACTAGTCATTGGACTAACGACAAGTAAGAAGACGACACGTATGTACGGAGACTGAAACGCATTTAATGCTTCTCCGAGGTGCAGGTGGTGGATCAGAAACTTTGCCATACTAGGTGTGGTCCATGTCAGACAAGGACACCAAACTTCTGCACCTACCCTAAATAGGAAGGTTTGAAACGGATCAATTCCAACGGATCTATTTCAAATCTCCCTATATATATAGAGAGCCTTGCACCCATTCAAGGCTAAGGGGAAATTTTGAAGAGAAACTCCCAAGATTCCAAGCACTCAAAGTTGATTTGAAACAACACTCTGAAACTTAAATTTCCCTAGTGTTGTAGTAGGAATCTCCTCTGTATTATTTTCTTAGAGTATTGATCCCATCCTTAGCCTTGATTTGTTAGAGGGATCAATACAAAATAGTTGGAAAAATGTGTAAAACCAAACCCCTCAGTTTGTGAGTTGGTTGGTTTGTTTGTAAGGTCTGGGACTTGTAAAACCACCCAGGGGTCAGTTCCTAAGAGAGGAAGTTGGCTACTCGTGTCCCTTGGCACGTAAAACCCAAGTACCTATCCTCAGGGTTTTGAGAATAGCTTCCTTTTCAATCAGGTCGTGGACGTAGGAGTTGGTTATCTCCGAACCACATTAAAAAGACCCTTGCGTGCTGATTTACTATTTGTTCAGGATCATAATTGTCATACATATTAAACTGAGCATCCTTGCATTGTTTTATAAAACCATCAGGACTGACTTTTCATCCTGGTCAGTAAACTGTGCACCAGCCTTAACCATGTTTCCACTAAGCAAACTGATAATGTTTTCAGAACTAAAACGAGTAAACACTTAAGGGCTCACATTCCGCACTAATATGAGCTTACTGAGATAGTAGCCCAACTGACTAGCTTCCGAGTGGTCAGTAGGATTATTATCTCTACTGAGCTTCTGAGAGCACAACTCTGACTTAGCCTATTTGGTTCTTCACTGATCCGTCCCTACTGCCCCTGAGGACCATCAGTAGACTAAACAGTTCAGGAGCTTCCTAACTATGTCTGAAAGAGAATTTTCCTGAGATTTCAGGAAAATCTAATATCAGTGTATTCCCCCCCATACACTGATTTATACTCATTTCGGGACCGACAAGTGGTATCAGAGGGGTGGTTCAAAAGACCACTGACTTTGTTTACCAACAGTTTCTGAGGAGAAACTTTTGGTGGTCAACTGAACATAACTGTTTCTAAAAACTTGCATACATGGCATCCGGTTCTAAGCGCCTTGAAGGCAGTCTTCCTGAATTCTCTATTGACAATTATGACTATTGGAAATTCAGGGTACTCGCACATCTCTACTCCATCCATGATCAGATGCCATTGGTGATTGAGGAAGGTCCGATCATATTCATGAGGAATCTTCAGATGACCTGGCCCGTTGCTGGCAATGTTCCTGTTCCAGCCGCCGGAGATAAAGAAGTGGAGAGGTCGGTGCTTAATCCTGATCAGATTAAGCAAATCAGACTGGATAATGTTGTTGAGAACATTATACTCCACACAGTTTCTTATGAGAATTCGGTCAGGCTCATGCACCTGAGGACAGCAAAGGAGATCTGGGATGCTTTGAGGGAGATGAGTGAGGGATCAGAGAAGATCAAGGAGAACAAGAGAGATCTTACGATCAGGAAGTTTGAGGCCTTCCTGATGTTAGAAGGAGAGTCCATCGATCAGATGAAAGCTCGATTCATTAAGATGATGAACGAGCTAGCAACCCTTGGGAAGGAGTTTCCCAAGAGGGAGGTGTCTTCTAAAATCCTGAACTGTCTCCCTGAAAGATGGGACATAGGAGTGATCTTGTTGAAGAACACTTAGGATCTCACTAACATTACTCACTCTCACCTATTCTCAGAGCTTAAGGCTCTGGAATTCAACCTTGATAAGAGGAAGAAGAAGGGTTTTGTCAGTGAGGAAGTCAGTGAGGAGAAGACTCCTGAAAAGGATAAGAGCGTGGCTCTTAAAGCTACTCCTGAGCCTGAGGCTGGATCTGGCTCTAAGTCTCTGAAGGACATGAACAAGGATGAGCTGGCCTTGGAATACAGCCTGATGGCACGACAATTCGAGAAGCTGAACTCTCGTTTCAGCAGGTATAAGAAGTTTTATACTGACAGTCGTGATCGCAGGTATTCCAGCCCAAGAGATCGAGCCCCCAGAGGGAAGAGGGGAGGGGTTCTGATTCCAGGAGAGATCGTGTTGAGCCTGAGCGGCGCAGAGATGAGAAGAGAAGAGACGACGCTGAGCCCAGAAGATCCAGCTCCAAACCTGAACAATCATCAGGGAGCCGGAGGGAGTCTTCAGATAAAAGGTACATTGACAAGAAGTTTTCTTCTGATGTAGATCAGTGCTACCACTATAAAAAGACCGGACATTATCAGTATGATTATCCGGAGCTTAGTGCTCGTGAGTGAGAAGATCGGAGAGCCAAGAGAGAGCTCAGGGTATCAGATCGGAGAGCTATGCTTGCTGAGGATTCCTCAGGTTCAGATGGCCCAGGACTCCTGTTCCCTGAACTCTTCTCCGATGAGGAGTATGATGACCTCTACCTGATGGCAGATGAGGAGGTATGTTCTTTTGCCTTTTCTCCTGATCACGCACCTGAGCCTAGCTCAGACTTAGCAGGAGAACTCGACCATCAGCTCGCTCTAGAGCAATTGATGGTTGACTTCTCAAGGCTGCAGGAGACTCATACTCACACAGTGGATGTGAATGCACAGCTGAGTGGGGAAAATGATCGGTTAACTGAGTCTCTCAGAGTGAGAGATACTGAGGAAGCCCTCAGATTAGTACATCTTCAGGAAGAGTTGCTTCATGCTCGGAATAAGCATGATGGAGCTCCACTGGAGGTGGAAAGACTGAAAGGTGTAATCAGCTCGCTGATTGAGACTTGTGACACTGATCTGTTCCTCGCTCAGGAACAACTGATGATTGAGCGAATCGCTCTGAGAGTGATGTTCGAAACTGAGTGGCAAGCTCGCCTTTGTGCTGAGCAAACTGCTTGGGATCTTGAGCTTATCACAAAAGAGAAAGCTCATGAAGAGTTGGTGCTTCAATACACCACTGAAATTGAGGCCCTGAAAGAAACAAATGGGCACCTTGAGGATAAGCTGAAGAAGTTACACACGTCTACCCAAGTGGTTGATGAGTTAACAAGTTTCTCTCAGCTGACCGATGGTGCTAAAGCTGGGTTAGGCTATGATGCCTCAAAAGACCCAAAGCGCAAGAAAATGAGAGGTGCTTCAGGGAGCAACTCTCAGAAGAAGTTTGTCCCTGCCTTAACTGATGACAAGAGCCCAAGTGTTGCTCGTCAGGATAAAGGCAAAGGGGAGGAGAAAGTGCCTGAACCCGTCAGGCAAAGGACTGAGGAATCTAGGCCAAAACCTAAGGGAAAGGCCCAGGCTCCTCATCTTGAGTCGAGGAAGAAGGATCAAGGGAACTCCATGGCTAAGCCAAGGAATTCTCAGGCTGGAAAGAATTCTACTCCGAGCACGTCTCAGGCTCTGCCTCAGAATGCTCAGGGTAGAAGGAACTCTGGTCAGGAAAGGCCTCAGGCAAGGCCGAGGAATACTGAGGTCCGGACACCTCAGGCAGGGCACATCAGGTACGTTCCAACCCTCAGGGGAGAAGGACAAACCGAATAGCCCCTGAAAGGCAACGGAGACCTGACTCCGGAAACACTCAGGCCAGACCTCAAGTGCCTAGAGGTCAGGCTCGAGTTGTTCCTTCCCAGGACAGACGTCAGCCCAATACACCCAGGCCAAGGAGCAACAGGAGGCCCGCCCCCAGGAATCAATCCAGGGCTCCTGAGACTCAGGCTGACACCCATACACCATCAACTTCCCAGGCACAAAGGAAGAAGAGAACAGTGTATGTTGATGTTTCAGGGAGACAGGTTTACACTTCTGATGCTATCAGAGTTGTTAAACAAATCTGGATCCCGAAGGGTATGGCTGACACTGTAGGACCCAATACGAGATGGGTACCTGAGGCCTGATTCTTTTCAGGTCGCTGCGGGCTGCAAGAAGTAAAGGGAGGATCAGAAGCTGGATTAGTACTTGGACTCAGGGTGTTCCAGGCACATGACCGATTCTCATGATCTCCTTCAGGACTATGTAGCTCAGGATGGCCCGCAGGTAACCTTTGGTGATAACTTTAAGGGTTTCACCAGAGGATTTGGAACCCTTGTTATTGGCTCTGTCCGTGTACTGAATGTATCATACATTGAGGGACTGAGATATAACTTGCTCTCGGTCAGTCAGTTTTGTGACGGAGGATAAAGTGTAGAATTTACATGTGTCTTGTGAAGGACAAATCTACACTGCAGGTTCTGATTACAGGTGTCAGGAGAGGCAACGTATACTTTGCTGACTTCAAGAGCAGCTCTCCTGAAACTTGTTTGGTCCCTAAGAGCTCTTCTGAGCTCAGTTGGCTCTGGCGTAAACGCCTGAGTCACTTAAACTTCAAGATTATTAACAAAATCTCTCGACTTTCTCTTGTAGAGGGTCTACCTAATGAATTTTTTAGCAAAGACCACGTATGCGGAGCATGTCAGGAAGGCAAGCAAACCAAAGCTTCATTCAAGGAGAAAGAAGCCTTCTTAACTGACAGAGTGCTTCAGCTCCTGCACATGGATCCTTTTGGTCCAATTACTCCTGTCAGCATGAATGGTAGGAAATATACCCTTGTTGTTGTTGATGATTATTCCAGGTAGTCATGGGTTATTTTCTTACTGAACAAGAAGGAGACTCAAGTCAAGCTTCCAGAGTTACTCAAGCAATTGAGTACTGAACAGGGTCAGAGCATAGTCAGGATCCGATCAGATCGAGGAACAGAGTTTATCAACTCTATTATAACTGACTTTTGTACTAACCATGGTATTGCTCATGAGACTTCTGCAGTCAGGACCCCTCAGCAGAATGGGGTACCTGAAAGAAGGAACCATACCCTGAAGGAAGCTGCCAGGACCATGTTGGCAGAGTCAGGACTGCCCAAGAAGTACTGGGCTGAAGCAATCAACACTGCTTGCTGCACTCAGAACTGATCTATGCTGAACAAACAACATGCTCAGACACCATATGAGACTTGGAACAAAAGGAAGCTTCGTATCTCCTATTTCCATATCTTTGGGTGTAAGTGTTTCATCCTGAACAATGGGAAAGACCAGCTGAAAGCCTTTGATAGCAAATCTGATGAGGGAGTGTTCTTAGGATACTCCTCAGTCAGTAAAGCTTTCAGGGTGTATAACTGTCGGACTCTTTGTGTGGAGGAAACACTTCATGTTGTGTTTGATGAGACTGCATCAGTGCGTAGAAAATAGGTTTTGAGTCCTGACACTGAGGGGGTTACCAAGAGGGTGATGAGACTGAGCCTGAAGAATCCTGAATTCAAGATCAAACTAGTCAGTGTTCCCAAGGGATGGGATGATGATGATAATGATGATCAGGATGGACCTCAGGCCAACCCTCAGCAAGCCCCAGCCTCGGAGAATGTTGAGTCTCAGAAAGAGGGACATTCTCAACCTGAGGTACGTACTGTCGGTGATGATGCTTCTGCACCTGAGACAGTTACTGAGTCCAACTCAGTAGGGGGAACCAATGTCCCTGATATTGGATAACCCTCTGGGAATGGCTCAGTGTCCCCTATTCTTGTTCGTTCCGGTTCTTTGCCTATTATTGGTGAAACTAAGCTTTCAGGTTCAGGAGAAGGAACATCAGCAGCTCCCAGCGCAGCCGTCAGAAGGAGGTGGTGGCTAGATGATCACTCATTGGCTGATATCATTGGTGATGTTAATGAGGGGGTCAGGACGAGGTTGTCCTTTGGTGAGAGTGCCTTGTTCTGTTGCTTCCTGAGTGATCAGGAGCCTAAGAACATTGAAGAAGCTCTTGCTGACCCCAACTGGATCCTAGCCATGCAGGATGAGCTCAATCAGTTTGAGCGAAATCAGGTTTGGGAGTTAGTTGAAAGACCTAGGAGTCAACATGTTATTGGCACCAAGTGGGTCTTCAAGAATAAGAGGGATGAGAAGAATGTTGTTGTCAGGAACAAGGCCAGACTGGTGGCCAAGGGTTACTCTCAGGCCGAAGGAATCGACTATGATGAGACCTTTGCCCCAGTTGCGAGGTTGAAAGCAATTAGGTTGTTTCTGGCATATGCAGCATTCAAGAAGTTCAAAGTGTATCAGATGGATGTGAAGAGTGCCTTTCTGAATGGTGTACTGAACGAGGAGGTTTATGTGGAACAACCTCCAGGGTTCGAAGTTGGAGATAAGGTCTATTACCTGAAGAAAGCTCTTTATGGCCTGAAGCAAGCCCCCAGGGCTTGGTATGATACACTCTCCCAGTTCCTGATAGACCATGGATTTGTAAAAGGATCAGTGGACAGGACCCTCTTCAGGATTACCGAAGGGGAAGACATACTCTTGGTTCAGATTTATGTGGATGACATAATATTTGGATCTTCCAACCTGAAGCTTTGTGAGAAATTCTCCAAGCTGATGACTGGAAAATTTGAGATGTCAATGATGGGAGAGATGAACTTCTTTCTAGGTCTCCAGGTCAGGCAAACTGACTCCGAAATTTTCATAAATCAGTCCAAGTATGCCAGGGACTTGATTCAGAAGTTTGGAGTTCAGTCCAGCAAAGTCTCACGTATTCCCATGAACACAAATGAGAAGCTGGATCCTGACAAGGAGGGGACCTCAGTGAATCATACTGAATATAGGGCACTGAGTGGATCTTTGTTGTACCTGACTGCTAGTCGTCCTGACATCACTTATGCAGTCAGAGTTTGTGCAAGGTATCAGTCTGATCCGAGGAAGAGTCATCTTGAGAGTGCCAAAAAGATACTGAAATACATTAGAGGTTCTGTCAATTTAGGACTTTGGTATCCCTCAGATGACAACCTAGAACTGACAGGGTATTCTGATGCTGATTATGGAGGTTGTCGGATTGATAGGAAATCAACCACAGGTACATGTCAGTTTCTAGGGAGCAAGCTGATCTCTTGGTTTTCAAAGAAACAAACAAGTGTTGCAACATCTAATACTGACGCTGAGTATATGGCGGTAGGCAGCTGTTGTTCCCAGATCCTTTGGCTGAAGCAACAACTGAGAGACTACCAAATAGAGGCCAATGATGTCCCAATTTATTGTGACAACAATAGTGCCATAGCCATATCCCAAAATCCAGTCTTACACACAAGGTGTAAGCATATAGATATCAGGCATCACTTTATCAGAGATCATGTAGAGAAGAAGGACATCAGGATGGAGAGGATCCCTACTGACAAGCAGAGAGCTGACATCCTGACTAAGGCTTTGCCTGAAACCAGGTTTGTTGAGCTGTCAGTAGAGTTAGGACTTCTTGACCCAGGTTTAAAAGATTCAGTTTGAATCTCAGTTCAGGATTGAACAATGTGGTCAGGAGGGGTGACTAACTCAGGATCAGGTTGCTGATATATGGATGGCTTCCAGGGGGAACAGACATCAGTTTGAGGATTTTCATGTTCATGATAGTTTAGGTTTGGGACACAGATCTCAGGGCTTGTCACCCTGATCGGTCTCAGAGGTATCAGTTAGGTTTCTATATCTGACTGACTGGTATGTATTATTGAACCTTTGCTTTAATCGTAACTTGTTGCATCATCTCTGATCATGTCTGACACCACATCAATCACAGGATTTTAAAATGCATCCCAGCCATTCATTTATTATTGGGTTTTTATTAAATACAAAATGTGTATTTATTTCAAACATTCCTCTGACACGCATTAAATGCAAGTGTGGGCGGGAACAGTTTTCCATAAAGTTTGAATTAATTGGCTTTCAAAACTGAATTTGGTAA
Organism: Prunella vulgaris; assembly: GCA_026898435.1. Taxonomy (NCBI): domain Eukaryota; kingdom Viridiplantae; phylum Streptophyta; class Magnoliopsida; order Lamiales; family Lamiaceae; genus Prunella; species Prunella vulgaris. The sequence goes on from JAPKLY010000591.1 coordinate 92,959, forward strand.
AGTTTTTATTCCAGATATACCCCTTCATCTAATCCGTTGAATTCCAAAAGGCTTTCCATCAAAACCGTTCATTTAAACCGAATCTTTGGGTATAAAAGGAAATATTGTGCACATTTCATAATTTATGCACCCATATTTTCCTAACCCAAACTATCTGCAATCTATCTCTCTCGTTTCCTTGTGTCAATGACTTCTTCTGCAGCTCAATCACTTGAAGATACAAAGAGATTTCACAATGCCATTTCTGAAGTAGAGTCAAAGGTGTCCTACGAGTGGTTAGTGGATTTCTCGCATCGATCCACCATTAAGGAGCTTGCTCAAGTCCATGGAGCCATCAATCAGGCTGGGCTCCTGAACTTCGTCACCAGGAAGCCAACCAAGATCTGCCCTCACCAAATCATTGCTTTCTATGCAAACCTAAAGATGAATGATAACGATGAGTGGGAATCAGTGATTCCACTCCGAAGGTCCGTAGAGAAGAAGGGTAAGAAGGTTGTTCAACATTTCAATGAGAGGATCCAACTCCGGGATCTCATCAGAAGGACTTACAACCTTCCTCATTCGACTGAGGAGAAGTAGTTGGCAGACCTGACTATCTACAGAGCTGGTGAAGAGCAGAAGTGTATGAACGAGTATCTGATCGTTCCCACTGAGATTTACAGCACGATGAACAAGAAGCTACTCAAGCCTGAATACAAGCTCCTGTTCGAAGTGGTTGTTCAGATTATTATGGGCTTCATGGGCGGAATGGAGCAGATCAGTCAGCCCAAGATCAGGGGCTTGGCTGCTGTGGTGGACAATGCTCTGATCGACTGGGATGAGTTTTTCCTTCAGAAACTCATCCAGGAGTCTAAAAAGGTCAGGTTGGATGGGGACAGGATCGTGCTGGACAAGAATCCTCATTTTGGCTCAAGAATGTCAGTAATGCTTGAAGGGTTGCTTTGGGATGTTGATAAGGAGAGTTGTGAGGACTTTAAGGACAAGAATATCCTTTTCAAGAACTCTGCTGACACTGTGAAAAGGATGCTTGACACTGAGGTCAAGAAGGTGACAAGAGGAAAGGGTAAAGGGAAGGTGGTAAGCTCGAAGGCTCAGGAGAAGCCAGTCAAATCTGGACCAAAACGTGTTAAAGTCAAAGGCATTGTGATCAGGGAGAAAAAGACAATACTCCGTGACTCTGACACTGAGTCAGATTGCCCTGATCTACGATCTGATTCAACTGCCATTCTTGCTGCTGAGCCCATCTCTGTAGTAGCACCCGGTGAGATCTCACCATCCGATACTGAAGCAGCTGCGGCTTCAGGAACTGAGTAAGCACTTCAGGAGGAGGTGGCTCGGACTGAGGGGGAACTGGCTCCATCTGCTCAGGAGCCCGTTCAGGAAGATCCCATTATGAAGGTAGTCGAGGTACTGGGAGAAGAGGTTCAGGATGAACCGTCGGGTGCTCAAGAGGAACAAGGTGGAGAGGAAGTGAAGGAAGGTGGAGAGGTTGCTCAGGAGGAGCAGGGCAGTTCTGATGCTGGCGATGGAGAGCATCAGACGAAGGATGTGGTGATGGAGACTTAGGAGGAAGAGCTCCATGATGAGGATCTGGAAGGCAACCGTGGCCGGAAGTGGACCGTCTCCGATGACGCTGAATTCGGATCTGATCTTCCGGAGGAGGCTAAGGAACACACTCAGGAGGAGGAATCGGCGCAACCCATGTTAACCCCATTTGAGATGGACGCCAGGAGTCAAGCCATCAGATTTGTAAATCAGACTTTTCCTGATATAGAGGAGACTTATGGCGAGGAAGTGATCCATCTCAAGGTATTGGTAATGATGAGAAAGGCCAACATAACTGAAGTTGCTGCCCTGATTAGGGACATTAGTGAAGAGAATCTCAGGGTTGAGGAGCAAAGGATTCTAGATAGATTTGGGCTTCGCACTTATGCCCAAGTCTTGAACAAGGAAGACTTCATCCGGATCGTCAGGGCAAACGATCCAGCAGTTGGGAAAGGTGCAACCTCGGGAGAGGGCGCACCAGCCGATGACTCACTCCCAGGGATCGGGACTGTTGAGGCTTCAGGAGAGGTCCCGAAGAAGGTTACCACAAAGCCAAAGCCAGGCAAGAAAAGGAAAACCCGAACCATTGTTGTGGGAGTGTCACTGATGGGGAGGACTATCCTTGGGAAACTCGATCGTCAGCAAGAAAAGACTCACTGCTGAGTTGGGCAAGGCAACGAAGGAATCAGTTGATAGATTCCTGAGCCTTGAACAACAACGATCACCTGGAGTCACTACTGATCAAGTTCAAACTATGATAGACTCCTCTCTCAGTGGCCTAGATGACAGTATCAAGGCACTAATTGGGGAGGCACTGAAGGGGCAGGAGGCCCAGATCAGGACAGTAGCTCAGGAAGATGCCAAGAAAGGAGATGATCAACTCTTGACTAAGTGGAAGGATAGTCAGAAGGCTTCTGAGGATGCATTGCACAAGTCACTGGACACAATGCTCACTGAGAGTCTCGCACAGAAGGCGGAAGTGATTGCAATGCGGAAGGAGTTTGACGATCATATCACTGAAAGTCTGCTCAGAGCTGAAGACAATGCCCAATTGGCTAAGGCATTTGAGGTGGTTTCCGATCAGCATGTATCTCAAGGGATCCTGATTAAAGATATTCAAAAACAGGTCGAGGAGGACAAGGACCCTTTTGATGCTGCCAAAAAGGGGGAAGGGAAGAAAGCTGCTCTGAAAAATCCAAAGTCTACAGCTCAGAAGAGGAAAGCTGATGTTTCCACTGATGAGCTGATGGAGGAGTGTGAGGAGCAACTTTACCCTGGTGATCCCATTGTCGAGGGAAGGAAGAAGTCAAAGCAACTAACTCTGGAGACCGTAATGCAGGTCAAGAGTCAGGCTACTCATATTGAGAAGCTGAAGGGTCAGATGGTTGTATTGAAGGAGAAGACTGATCCCAAGAAGCCTGACCCCGATGCCAAGAAAAAGAAGCCAGTTGCTGTGACTAAGAAAAAGTTGAGTGCTCAGGATGCCAATCCCATTGTGTTCGAGTACGTGGACAATTTCGTGTCTCCTGAAATGAACGAGGCCTGGGTCCCGATCAAGAAGGAGTTTGTGGATTTGTACTACGTGGTTGGGAATTGGCTGAAGACATCTGAAGGCAAAGACAAGAACATCTTATTTGCTGAGGATGTACCTGCATCATAATGAACTCTGGGGAAACATTGTCCATCATGCTGACAGAGCAGGAGTTCAGATCAGGGTACCAGAGCGCATCACTTACCCACCTCCAACCCTCGGCATCAACAACCACCTGAACACGGAACTGATCAGAAAAGAGATTGCTATGATTGCATCAAGAACTGGAGCTCTGAAGAATGCTGATCAATACCATGCTGTCAAGTTAAGAGTCCTAAAGAAGTATGTGATCTCTTTGGCCAGGTGGGATGATGAAGACTGAAGAAGTAGTGTCAGGATAAGTGTGTCAGGAATATTATTTTGTAATAGTTTCAGGATACTCTGTACTTAGAATATTTATCAATGAAAATATTTGTATTCCTGAGACAACATCTCGTTGACTCCTGATTTACTTTTCTGCTCTTTATCACGAACTGTACTAACCCTTTTTCTGATTCCATCTTATAGAACTAAGGACCTGATATAGGTTCCTGAACTAAATACTGATTGATATCAGTTAATTGTTTAGATTATAGAATTTTTCTAAGGGTTTTGACATCATCAAAAAGGGGGAAATTGTTGGGACAATCAGGAAGTATTTTGATTAGATCCCAAAACCCCTTGATGAATTTGCCTAAGTATAGTTCATCAGGATGATAGGCTCAGGATAGATAGGTTAGAATAGATTTTCTATTCACAGGTATTCAGTTCAGGGGGAACGTACTGAGGAGTGAAGACTGATGGAAGACGTTCCTGATGTTTGAAGTCTGAATACATGTCCAACCCTGAAGGTGTTGAACATCCTGAAGATGGTCAACCTGAAGCTGAAACCTGAAAAACCTAGGAAGAGTCCTGAAGCTACTAGAGCCATCCTGAAGAAGACCACTGATCCTGATGGAACTGAGTAAACTAAGCATGCTCAGGGAAGTCTCTACCAGTGAGGGCACAAGTAACCTTGATCAGGCTGAATGTCGTTCTGATATTCATAAGTCCTGACTTGGGCCTAGTATCAGTTAACCTGATACTTGTAAGTCCTGAGACCCAAAGGTTACACGTGCGAATGGAAGTCTGATGAAGCAGAAAGAATGTCAGAGTCTCCAACATAAGACAAGCATTTATGCTGAGTAAAGATCGAGAAACTCAGTGTTATAAATGTACAAGGTTCAGTAAATTCAATGCTGACAAACTAGTCGTTGGACTAACGACCAGTAAGAAGGCGACACGTATGTACAGAGACTGAAACGCATTTAATGCTTCTCAGAGGTGCAGGCGGCGGATCAGAAACTTTGCCATACTAGGTATGGTCCATGTCAGACAAGGACACCAAACTTCTGCACCTACCCTAAATAGGAAGGTTTGAAACTGATCAATTCCAACAGATCTATTTCAAACCTCCCTATATATACAGAGGGACTTGCACCCATTCAAAGCTAACGGGAAATTTTCAAGAGAAACTCTCAAGATTCCAAGCACTCAAAGTTGATTTGAAACAACACTCTGAAACTTAAATTTCCCTAGTGTTGTAGTAGGAATCTCCTCTGTATTATTTGCTTAGAGTATTGATCCCATCCTTAGCCTTGATTTGTTAGAGGGATCAATACAAAATAGTTGGAAAACCGTGTAAAACCAAACACCTCAGTTTGTGAGTTGGTTGGTTTGTTTTTAAGGACTGGGACTTGTAAAATCACCTAGGGGTCAGTTCCTAAGAGAGGAAGTTGGCTACTAGTGTCCCTTGGCACGTAAAACCCAAGTACCTATCCTCAGGGTTTTGAGGATAGCTTCCTGTTCAATCAGGTCGTGGACGTAGGAGTTGGTTATCTCTGAACCACGTTAAAAAGACCCTTGCGTGCTGATTTACTATTTGTTCAGGATCATAATTATCATACATATTAAACTGAGCATCCTTGCATTGTTTTATAAAACCATCAGGACTGACTTGTCATCCTAATCAGTAAACTGTGCACCAGCCTTAACCACGTTTCCACTAAGCAAACTGATAAAGTTTTCAGAACTAAAACGAGTAAACACTTAAGGGCTCATATTCCGCACTAATCTGAGCTTACTGAGATAGTAGCCCAACTTACTAGCTTCCGAGCAGTCAGTAGGATTGTTATCTCTACTGAGCTTCTGAGAGCACAACTCTGACTTAGCCTATTTGGTTCTTCACTGATCCGTCCCTGCTGCCCATGTGGACCATCAGTAGACTGAGCAGTTCAGGAGCTTCCTGACTAAGTCTGAAAGAGAATTTTTCTGAGATTTCGGGAAAATCTGACATCAGTGTATTCCCCCCATACACAGATTTATACTCATTTCGGGACCAACAACTTCTCAACATTTTAATTTTTCGATTGAGTTGATTTTCAACCTCATTTTTATAAAGCACGAACTTATCAAAAGCTTCGTCTTTACTTTTTAGAAGATACACAAAACAAAATTTTGTGCTATCATCTACAAAAGTGATGAAATATTTATTCCCACCACGTGTTTGTACACTTTTTAAATCGCACACATCCGTGTGAATTAATTCAAGTGGTTCACTATTGCATTCAATAGTTCGGAAAGATGACCGAGTTATTTTTGCTTCTACACAAATCTCACACTTATGAATTGTATCAATTTGGAGTGTAGGAATACTATTCATATTCATTAATTTTCTTAATGAATTAAAATTGACATGTCCCAAATGACCATGCCACGTAATAGACGACTCAATCAAATAAGAAGAAGATGAAACAATTTTATTCATATTTTTCTTGATCGTCATTACATTGAGCTTAAAAAGCTCATCATATTCGTAGCCCTTTCCGACATACACTCCATTCTTGGATAAAATAATTTTATCCGCCCCTATTACAATTTTGAACCCATGTTTGTTCAATAAAGACCCAGACACCAAATTTTTACGAATTTCCGGCACATAAAAAACATCGTTCAAAGTTAACTCTTTATCGGAGTTAAATTTCAGCACTACTTTACCTTTGCCCTTGACATCGGAAGTGGCTGAATTTCCCATGTAGAGTTTTTCTTCATGGACATTTTCATCAAGGAAATTAAATAATTCCTTGGAAGAACAAATATGACGGGTTGCACCCGTATCGAGCCACCATTCACTTGGGTTTGAACCCACCATGTTTACCTCGGACACAACAGCCGAGAAGTGCTTCTCATCTTGGTTTACCATATTTGCTTGGTCATTCTTCGGCTTTCTACATTGAGCCGCCTTGTGACCGGGCTTCTCGCAATTGTAGCAAGTCCAGGTAAATTTCTTTTTAATGTCATTCTTCTTCGGACCCAAATTCTTGGTCGAAGGGTTCTCTTTTTTCTTCCCATTATTTTTGGGGTTGGTCCTCGAGCCTTGACCTTGTTCAACAACGTTGGCTTTTGGCTTGGAGGCACCATATTTTTTGCGTGATTTCTTATTGTCCTCTTCAATACGAAGACGAACGACAAGCTCCTCCACGGTCATCTCCTTTCTTTTGTGGGTGAGGTAATTCTTGAAGTCCTTCCATCCGGTTGGCAACTTGTCTATTATGGCAGCCACTTGGAACGACTCGCTTATTACCATCCCTTCAGCATGAATATCGGAGATAATGCCCTGTAGCTCTTGTACTTGGCTAACAATAGATTTAGAATCCACCATTTTAAAATCAAGAAACTTACTTACGAGGAATTTCTTCGTCCCGGCATCCTCCGTCTTGTATTTTTTCTCAAGAGTTTCCCATAACACTTTTGCCGTTTTAATTCCAATGTACACGTTGTATAGTGCGTCGGATATGCTGTTGAGAATATAATTCTTGGAAAGAAATTCCAAGTGATTCCATGCTTCTTGGGCAAGCACGGATTGATCGTCGGGTTCAGTGGGAAGAATGGGAGGATCTTCCCTTAAGAATCTCGCCAAGTTGAGTGTGGTTAAATAAAATAGCAGCTTTTGCTGCCATCTTTTGAAGTTCGTCCCAGTGAACTTCTCCGGTTTGTCGTGGTGGTGAACTGGAATTGTCACCGAAGGAACCGTGGACCAACGAAGGTGCAAGCGGAAGCTGGAGCTGTGGGAGCCACTAGGGTAACATTGTTTGTCATTGTTGGGTTTGTATCAGCCGTCTTGAAGAAATATTTTATTTTAAGACTGTAGGAAAGTGCACCTGATGGCTGAAAATAATAATAAAATTAATCGGAAAATCGAGGCTCGTGAAGAACACGATTTCCTTAAAACTAAATATGCCCCTCACTCTCTAGGTGCTTAGTGAATATTTGGGACACTTGTTTCCCAGGATACAACGATTTATAGCAACGATATAACACAATATCTTGTTAAACTGAACTGAGAAATTGTTCGTAAATCACTGGTATATGAACAAAAAAATAACAAAAAATATAGGCAAATCAATGGGGCAGATTGCCGGAAAAGTATCAGAATTTTTTCCACTCAAGTATTGTAATTCTTGTTATCCTTGTGTTTCTTGCAACACAAAAGAATACTATTTATAGTATTAAAAAATGACTTTTGGAGTATGGCCATAAAGACCCACAAATAGTCTTGACCGTAACCGACAAAATGTCTGAGTTAATTGCATTTAACTCGGGTTTTTAAGTTTCAAAATGTGTTGTAACTGTACAGATTTTGAAATCTCAGCAGGCCTGAAAACGCCCATCAGGAACTGCTCAGGATGGTCCTTCAGGACTCAGGTCAGGGTGGACCATCAGTCAGGTCAGAAAAGACCTTCAGGATTTAGGTCAGGAGGACCTTCAGGACTCAGGTCAGCAAAAATTCCTGACTTGGGAAAAAAATTAGGCAAAACTTAGCTTGTCAGGCCGCCACCAAATCGTTGCGACATTCGTGTCCGCAGGACGCGCCCGCACACAAGTTCGAGGTTTTTAGGCCAAATTCGGCCATGATTTGCACCCCTGCGCGCACGCGTAGAGTATGGAGGAGCATAACCCCATGATTTTCTTACAAGCTAAGGATGAGATTCTCCTTATATACCCACTACCTCAACAACAATTTTCCAATGTGGGACAAGACTTTTAGTCTTTCCCTTCATTTCTTATTTCCCTTCCTTTCTGTTTCTCATTTGTTACAACAAACTTAAAAATTCAATTTCTCATTCACTCAATATCGGAATTGGACGAGTAATATATCCAATCGAAACTCTCTTCGAAAAACACAAATTCCAACCATACCTAAGGTCTTTTCCACTACTTTCCTTTCTTGTTTCGCACATGATTATTTATAAAATAAAATGTTAATCATGTGAACGCACAAGGAAAGTTTTAAATAAAAAGTGAATTTGACTGCCCAAAGTGACACAAAAGTGAAAGGAGTATTTGATGTGTTCATCTTTACTCGTGATTGGGAATTGGAATATTATACGCAGGCATATATTTGTAAATAATGTTGGTCGTCCACGCGGACCTCATTTTCTATGAACGACACATTGCGTCATTTGACTTGCAACTACCAACCGTATATCTATGGAAAGTTTGATACATATCATTAATGTAAATTCATGGAAAATTGATGACAAAATATTTGTTTGACCTCGAGTACTTTATGATAAATTTAATTTTATTAATTATTATTTATATATATATTATTAAAAAGTTTACTATATTTTTTATAATAATATATGTATAATAATTATTATTATAAGTACGAAACTACATAAACTTAAATTCAAACTCAAATTCGCAAGATAACTGCTCAAAATTGATATATATCAACATTGCAATTTCATGATATGCAGTGCACAAATTTAGTCTGAGTTGTTTGAATCCATTAGTTTTTCACATGTGTGAGTGAATTTAAATTTTTTTATTTTTCTTGAGAAATATTATTTTAAGTGAGTGAATTTTATTTTGTTTTATTTCCATGGATTGTGAGAAACAAAATTAAATGTCATTTTGTCAGTAGTTGTTTAAGTAAGAAACAATATTAATTTCACTAGTGTGAGTGAATTTTAATTTTAATTTTGGAAAATTTTGTATGAAAATTGTTATTATCAATAAAATAATTTTAAAATATTAAATATTTGATCAAGAGTATCAAGAATTTTATAAAAAATATTAAAAATTAGGATTACTTGTATTACATTTAATTGTTATTATTTTTCTACACACAGTTTTCGTACTTCTGATAAATTTTTTGATACTTTTAATCAAATATTTAATAATTTTTTAGAACAGTTTCATGCATGATATGCATATCATGAAGCATTTTTATATAGAGCAAGTATTGTATAAAATATTCTACCGTAGAATTTTTCAGAATAGAAAAAGAAATTGGACAAAAAAAAACTCGCCGATCCCATGCATATATCATTCTTGTCCGCTAACAACTTGAAGTTGTTAGCTCGTAGTTTTTTTTTTTTAAATTTAGTGTCTTGACTTAAGAAAAGTAAGTAATATTGTGATACAAATTTTAAAAATCCGCTTCAAGGTATGTTACTTACTATATAGACAACGTGTTACTGAAAAGATAAAATCTGTATTACTAATCTTTAAAAAAATTAAAATTTTATATTTTTCAAGTAACTATAAGGATGTTGATAGACGACCTGAAAAGAGCAGGATTAAGAAGAATAATAAGGCAAAGCTGCTCGCCAGCTCGCCCGAGGCACCAGTCCATGTCATCAAATACACCAACAACCTGCCCAATTAGCTCCCCAACCAGCTCGTCCACACCACCAGGGGTCCACCCAGGGAGAGAGGAGACCACCCAAGTGGCGAGCTCTAAATCCCACAGGGGGTCACCCCAGAGAGACGTTGACCACCTAGGAGACCTACAAGAGGCGAGCTAATAGGCGAACAGGAAGGAGATTGACATCTAGCTACACGCTCATCACATTACAAGGCAACCAAGCCCAAATAGTACAAGGTCAAACAACTCGCCCTACCTCCAACAGGGAGTAATAGCGAGTAGGACCCATAGTAAGGGCAAATTAGGTAATTGTCTTGTAATTAGTGCATAAAATGTGGCAAAGTGACAAGTGTAATGACATTTGTCACCTAATTAAGCCACTTAGACTTAAACCATGTCAGCTCATTTCATGCAAACATATAAATAGGAAAATTATATTTACTTTGAAGGATTCCAACCTCATTAATACAAGACATATTTTCCTACACTTTCTCTCTCAACATTCATATTATATCAAACTAACAACACTACTTAGATCATTGTTTGGATAATTTCAATAGAATAATCAATCTCATTAGCCAAATCATCCAACAAAGGAGAATATGTATTTTTGCAAGAATAAATATGTTTTACTTAATTTATTTTTATTCTTTTGTTGATTTATGTTGATAATATGTCGTTAATGTATTAATGCATCTTTTAATACCTTATTTATGTTAAATAAGTACAATATATATTTTACAAAGGACAAATAAATATTTGTACATATTGTAACACACATTTTCTCCAATAGCAACACACATTTGCTCCCAAATTTGTGGTACTATATGACAAATGTGTGTTACTGTAAGGATAAAATGTATGTTACTATAAGAATAAATATGTGTTTTTTAGTTTAATCATCCTTTTAAATGTAGATATATTGATTCATGAAGTAACATATATTGATACAATAATTGATAAGATCCGTAAAGATTGTGAAGATTGATAGTAATTGATCGTGAAGATCTCTTCCCTAAGTTCCTCCACAAAAGATCGTGAAAATTTCTTTTTTCTTATTTTGCATCCTTAATTTTAGGCCTTTGTATATTTAGGTTGATATCACTTGTATATATATATGGCGTAATTATGGAGATGAATATACAATACACATGTTTCACAAATATCAACCGCCTATTTTCTCTGTCCCATACAGTTTTCTCATGGCACAAGAGCAGGCAAGATCTTGAGATAGCTTCCGTAATTTTCGTGTTCATTTATACATTATATTATGATCATGACAAAGAACGATGATAGTAGCAAATCTAATAAAGACGCTACTTTCAGCATGGATGGCATGTCGCCATATTACATTCATCCTTCCGACAATCTCGGGCAGCTATGCATTAGCGAAGTCCTTCGTGATAGCAATTATGGGGATTGGGTGGAAGAGATGAGCAATTTCCTTTTTGCCAAAAATAAAATAGGTTTTGTTGATGGCTCTATCCCTATTCCAGAAGATGGTGATTCGCGAAAGATGGCATTATGGAGACGATGTAATGCCATGGTAAAAGGATGGCTCGCTATAGCCATGGAAAAGGAGATTCGCAGCAGTGTGAAACACGCCAAAACTGCAAAAGATATTTGGGATGACATAGAAGAAAGATTTGGAAAAGTGAGTGCGCCACGGGCCTATGAATTGAAGAGGGCTCTCACTCTTACCCGACAAGACAAAATGTCAGTCTCAGCATACTACACAAAGCTGAAAAGGATATGGGACGAGATCGGTTCAGTGTCTTCAATTCCTAAATGTAATTGTGGTAAATGTGTTTGCGACGTGTCGAAACAGTTTTTTGTAATACAAGAGAAGAAGAGACTCTATGAATTTTTCATGGGATTAGATGATGTCTTTAATACTGTGAAGATGCAGATCTTGAGTACAAATCCCATTCGGAGCCTTGGAGCTTCTTACCCTCTTGTAACAGAGGATGAGCAATAGAGATTGATTACCTCAACCAGAAAACTCACTATAGAGGCAGCTGCGTTTCAAACACAACGACAACAAGGCGATGTAAATCGTCATGATGAGAAGCGTGATATACCAAAATGTTCAAATTGTGGGCGATTCTACCACACTATTGAAAGCTGCTACAAAATCATAGGCTATCCAGAATCTTCAAAGAAAGGAAAAGGAAAGCAAACAAATGGTAAAATGGCAGTGGAGAAACAAAGAGAATCTTATAAAGTGGCACATGTCGATGGTGGATCATTTCATACTAATACCTCCAGTCCAATATCAGGATTGACACAAGATCAGATGATGCAATTGCTAAATTTTCTTAACAGTAAGAATGACAAGATGAAGACTGACTCTTCCGCCAACATGGCCGGTAAGATCAATTTTATCACCCAGTGGGTGATTGATTCGGGAGCCACCAAACACATCACTTATGATGAAAGTATCATTACCCGCGATAATGCAAGTGTGGAGGCCCCCGTCAAAATTCCTAATGGTGACCATGTCCGTGTTCAGTGTGTTGGGAGCGCCAATCTACCAAACGGATTAAATATTGATCATGTCTTACATGTTCCAGATTTTAAGTGTAATTTACTATCTGTTAGTCGATTAACTAAAGATTACAATTGTGCGCTTACTTTTTTTCCAGACTTTTGTATTATGCAGGACTTAGCCTCGAGGAATCTGATTGGGATGGGTAAGAGATGCGATGGTCTATATCTTCTGGAGCCTATTGATGGAGGAAGAAAGACTTTATCAGTCATAACGAGTCCAGAAATTTGGCACAAACATTTGGGTCACTCTAAAGTGAAGTTCGAGAACATCCCCCCTCTTAATATTTTTTGGATGAGCATTGTGATTCTTATTTTAGAGCAAAGCAAACTAGGAATTCTTTTCTGTTGAGTTCTATAAAAATAGATGCTTGTTTTGACTTGATTCATTGTGATATTTGGGGTGGTTACAAGACGCCTTCATTTTCAGGAGCTCATTATTTCTTAACCATTGTTGATGATTATAGTCGGGGTGTTTGGATATATTTGATGAGGTTCAAATCTGAAGTAAGTCAATATTTGCAAATGTTTTGCAACATGATAAAGACTCAATTTGGTAAAGTGGTTAAGAAAATTAGAACTGATAATGGATCAGAATTTCAATCAAATGCTATGATGAGTTACTACATTGATAATGGAATTTTGCTTGAAACTTCATGTGTTCATACACCACAACAAAATGGGGTTGTTGAGCGTAAACATAGACACATTCTTGAGATTGCTAGAGCCCTTCATTTTCAAGCCGAATTGCCAATTGAATTTTGGGGGGAATGTATTTTAACCGCAGTATAAATAGATTTCCCTCAAAACTCCTTCAGAATAAAACACCATATGAAATTTTGCCGGACATGAAACCAAAATATGACAGGTTGCGTGTTTTTGGTTGTCTAGTCTATGCAAAAGATAAGAGGACAGGGGGTGATAAGTTCGACGAAAGGGGGAGACCTTATGTTTTTGTTGGTTATCCTCACGGTCAAAAGGGGTATAAAGTTTTTGATTTAAGGAGCAAGAAAGTTTATACGTCAAGAGATGTTCACTTTTTTGAATCCATTTTCCATATTCACAGAAAAGCAACATTGATCGAGTGAATAAGATACAGTTAAAACACTGGGAATTGGATTGGGAAAGCTCAATTGCTTTAGTACCTCCTGCTAGTACATCAAACTTGGATGAATCAACTTTGTCTCAGCCAATTTTTGGTTCTAACAAAGATTCTACCATTTCTGAGGCTACTGAAGTTACTACACAGGATTCATCTCAACCCGATCATCCAACTAGACAAAGTCAGCGAGTTAAAATGCATCCAAAACATCTCCAAAATTATGCAGTTGACTTGCCTTCATCTATAGACCATTCGCAACATCAACTAGCCACGGCCAATTCAGAAACCTCGACGGTACATCCTTCATCCCACTCTGTATCTTATGATAATTTTTCTCTTGCTCATACATGTTATTTGGCGGCCATCACATCCCATGATGAACCATAGTTCTTTCATCAGACCATTAAAGATCCAAAATGGCGTGATGCAATGAGATGAGAGATTGAGGCTCTAGAAGCAAATGAGACATGGACTATTGAGCCTTTGCCACATGGAAAATGAGCAATTGACTCCAAGTGGGTGTATAAGATCAAATATAAGCCTAATGGGGAAGTGGAACGTTACAAGGCGCGCCTTGTTGCTAAGGGCTTTACGCAAATTGAGGGAATCGATTTTCATGAGACATTTGCGCCCGTTGCCAAACTTGTTACTGTACGAACTATGCTGGCCGTTGTGGTTAAGCGCAATTTGGTGATACATCAATTAGATGTTAACAATGCATTTCTTCATGGAGATTTGTGTGAAGACGTTTATATGAAACTGCCACAAGGTTTTGCTTGTAATAATGATACGCGTGTATGCAAGTTGCGAAAATCGTTATATGGCTTGCGGCAAGCATCAAGGAATTGGTATCATAAGTTCACAAAGGCTTTGCTCGACATTGGGTTCAAACAATCAAGAGCAGATTATTCCCTATTCATTTTCAGGCGACATTCCACATATGTTGTAGCCTTGATTTATATGGATGATGTTATTCTTGCTGGAAATGACGCTGATAAGATTCAGTCTGTGAAGTTATATCTAGATGACAAATTTAGCATCAAGGATTTGGGCATCTTGAAGTATTTCTTGGGTATAGAGGTTGCACGTTCTCCGAAAGGCATAGTCTTGAGTCAACGCAAATATACTCTTGACATTCTTGAAGACAGTGGACTGCAGGGATGTCGTCCTAGCTCTTTTTCCATGGAACAAAATATCCGCCTTGGCCTTGATGAAGAAAGCCCACCAGTGGATGCAAGTCGATATAGGCATCTTGTTGGTTGTCTCCTATATTTGACAGTCACACGACCTGATATTCAGTTTGCCACCAACATTCTTAGTCAGTTCCTTTCCTCGCCTCGTCTAACTCATATGGAAGCAGCAACACGAGTATTACACTACTTGATATCAACGCCTGGACAAGGTATTTTTCTTTCAGCTGATGGTGGCTTTACATTAGAAGCTTTTTGTGATTCGGATTGGGGTGGCTGTCTTATCACCCGTCGTTCTAGAACAGGGTATTTTCTTTCCATTGGCGGTGCCCCTATTTCTTGGCGTACAAAAAAGCAATCCGTTGTCTGTCGTTCTTCTGCTGAGGCAGAGTATAGGGCTATGGCTACAAGTGTTAGTGAAATTTTATACGGGATCTTGATGGCCTTCAAGAAGGACCAACCCCCCTTTACTGTGACAATCAGGCGGCTAGACATATAGCAAATAATCCAGTCTTCCATGAACGTACTAAGCACGTTGAAATGGATTGTTATTTTGTCTGTGAAAGAGTTGAGTCGAAAGAGATTGAACCAAGGAAAATATCTACTTATGTCCAAGTAGCAGACGTCCTAACAAAGGCCTTGGGAGCTGATCATTTTCGTTTCTAAATTGGCAAGATGGGTGTTCGTGACCTTCACCGCCCACCTTGAGGGGGAGTGATAAGATCCGTAAAGATCGTGAAGATTGATAGTAATTGATCGTGAAGATCTCTTCCCTAAGTTCCTCCATAAAAGATCGTGAAGATTTCTTTTTCCTTATTTTGCATCCTTAATTTTAGGCCTTTGTATATTAGGTTGATATCACTTGTATATATATATGGTGTAATTATGGAGATGAATATACAATACACATGTTTCACAAATATCAGCCGCCTATTTTCTCTGTTCCATACAGTTTTCTCAATAATTGACTTGCAAACTTAAGGAAGTAATTAACCGAGTCTGGATTACTATTGTCCGATGGAGCTAATCAAACATGAAGAAAGAACAAGGCTGAAGAAGGTTGTAATAAGTCACCAGCTTACCATGAAGCAGGCTGGTGATGAGTCAGCGGCTTAATATGAAGCAGGCTGGTGATGCTTCAAGCAGGATGGTGACGATCTAGCAGTTTAGTATTAAGCTGGTAGGTGCTATCTCATGCTTTTAATTCCTATATAATGTAACAATTTCATTTGAACAGAGGAGGACAAAATTTACCCCCAAACGAGGTTCTATTTGTATTACAAAGTTTTATATATACAACCTACCTGCTTATATATCAAACTTCACATACAAGTCTATTTCATGTTTATTGTTGGTGTAGTTGGTGTTAAATGCCACATAATCCACCTACTTCAAAAGTGCATCAATAATTTGACACTAGAAGGAGGGCGGCGCTGCTCGAACCTCCGATTTGGAAAAGAGATCGAACTGTGAAGGTTATTTTTTGAGTAATCTCGGGAACATTTAAAACTGAAGACTAAAACCACTGGAGAAAAATCTAATCAATTTACAAGCCTATTATGCTCAAACTCAAAGTTTGCATGCTAACGAAAATGTTTGAGGTAATTTGCACAAATCGTCTATCGTCCACCCAATATTCTAAGATTTGGACCCGTTTAAAAAATAGTTGGTAGATATTTGGAGTATTGATGTTCCTGAAATAAGTGAGGATCAGTGTATGGAGGGGGATACACTAGTAACAACTTTTTTCCTCAGAAATTCTCCTCAGAAATTCAGTCACTTAAAAACTGATAGTGCTCACTGAGACTTAGTCTTGAGGACTGAAACACTAGGAAACCAGATAACCTGAATCCTGAAATGTAATCAGAGTGAGCTCAGAAAAGATAACCCACCTGCTGACTGCTGAGAAGTTGATCAGTTGGATAGCTATCTAATCAAGCTTTTCAGTGCGGAAGTGTGAGCCCTAGATTATACTCATTTTAATGTCTTCCTGAAAGTGGTTGAAAGGTGGTTAAGGGACTGTGCTCAGTAGGATCAGGAAGATTGATTCTTCATGAGTTTCAAAACAATGCTGAAATGATTTCCTGAGCTAGTGATATGAAAGTTAAGAATGCTGAGCAAAGTAAATAAGCACACAGAGATTTTTATGTGGTGCAGAGACTCAAAATTCTACAACCACGGCCTAATTTAACAGGAGCAATCCACTCTTAGGATTGAATCTTATTTTTATACGTGCCAAGGTGCACGAGCAGTATCCTTGCTCTCTAAGAAATTTAACCTCTGGGTGGTTTTACAAGTCACAGTTCTTCCCACTTCACCAACTCACAAACTTAAGTTGTTTAGCTTTCAGTCTTTTCGTTTCTTTTATGGTTGACCCTCTACTCCTCCTCTTTTGTAAGGACTTGGAATCCGATTCATGCAATAAGATATTCACAGGCTAGGGGGCTCTCAAAGGAGCACTCAAAGCCATATTCAAGGAGGGGATCTCATGTTCCTCCCGCAGTGTTGTTCATTCTTTTTTTGTTAAAATATGTTTATTGTTCGATAATTGGGGATAGCCCTATAGCCACATTAATCCGTCCATAAAGCCCGATAAATTGGCAACAACAAATGGCGCTAGAAGGAGGGGCCTCAAAATCATCACTAAATTTTCAGAGATCGTTGATCATCTTGAAGATCCGAGAAAAACAAGTTGAAAAGCTAAGTTATCTCTATTATCAAAGTTTTTCCAAATTTTATATTCTAAATCAACCCAAGAAAACCATACATACATATTTTACAATTCTGGCGAAAAGGAATATATCATTTCTTCAATAAAATACATCTCAACCGTCATTATCCATACATTTCTACCAGAAAAACCTATTCATAAATCCAAAACAAGAAACCCAGTTCATATACTCATGGACAATTTTTACAGTTTTCACAAAAATGGAAATTTTCTTCATCTTATTCATCCAACCTTCAACACAAAATTCATCAACATACTTGCCTACAGTCCATCACTGTCAACAATGTAGAAGGATGTATATATATACATATACTGATATACACATATATATATGTGTGTGTGTACGGAAGGAAAAGAAACGGTATTAAAGAGTGGTCATATGAACAGTTCTTAAAAAATCTATCATTTTCTCAAATCAATGGAAGCTTCATTTGCCTATATGTAGGATGTCAATGAAGTCTTATGATTCTTGGCACATTATTGCAGAAGGAGATGATATCCTTCCACCAATCAAAAACTTCAAGGATATGATAACCTTTATTTTCTGCCAACATGCCCAAAAGATTCAGAATATCACTCAGAGCGCAATCATAAAACCTATCAACGTAAATGTCAGAAGGGCTGGAGCAGAAAACCTTCTCGGCGACAACATCACCAATGCATCAGAAAAAAGCTAGATCTGTTGAATTAAGAAAGCTGGGTCTCAAGTCGAAGAGTGAAAAGACACAAAAGCCACCGGTAAATGACAACTTAAATGGGGATAAATTTTCGGCGGCATTACATTAGCCGGAAATGACGATAGAGAAAATTCGGTAGCCGATGGGACTCAGGAAGAATCCAAGCAGTGCCGCTTTTATTTGGAGGTAGCATCATCAGAACTTTTCTTTGAATGCTTTGTGTTCTTCTGATGCTTTGATGGAGTCTTCGCACAATAGGGCATCAACAATCTAACCATTAACCACATCGTTGAATCCCAAATCGTTGACAACTAACATCAGGGTACTAAATATAACAACTATGCGGGAGAAACTTTTTCTGGCAATTCGCAGGTGTGGCTGCTATTGGTCAATTTTCAAGCCAATTATATACACTACCGATGCCATTTGCCAGTACCAGTAAACTAGATACGCGATGGACATCATTTTCCATTACCAGCAAATTGTCGGGAATAAAGCTGCCCGAAAATAAGAAAATGTCAAATGCCATAGTTAGGGGTAATTGTCCTACTTTCCTCCTTTGTTTCCTTTTCGTTTATCGCCTGTTTCCTTGTTCTTTCCTCTTTTAATAGTGAATCTTGTGATAAACCCATTAAAAATGGTGAACTAATTAGAAGTCTAACCTCCCCTAATTTTTGGCCTAATCTCGTGGTTAGTAGTGCTGCTTTGACAATGTCATAATAAAGTTTAAAGTCCTGAAACTGAAAATCAATCTCCTAATTTTTTTTTTGCTAAGCCCAATTGATTTTTATTTCGAATTTTTTCCAATGTTTTAATTAAGTCCACCGAATTGGATATGATTTTGACCCATCCTGAAAATTTTTAATTGGCCAATTTGACTAACTTTTTGGCCCTGAATTTATTTTTGACCAAAGTTACACCTTTGACCCAACATTTTTTTAAATTTTGGCCTTCTTTAAATAATTCTCATGTAAATTGGTTGAGTCATGGTTTGAAATATGGATTATAACTCATCTACCAAGGGCAGAGAGTTAATTCTTATTTCTTGTAAAAAGTTTTTTTTATAGAGCACGATTGTAAAATTACGAGGCGTACATAAAAATTTCTTATAAAAAAAAGAAAGTTTTCCATCTTTGCAAGAATACTCTTTATGAACAATCTCGCGTCGAAGTTTCTTGAGCTAGCGAGGCCCGAACAATCTTACTTTTACGTGAGATCCCCCATCATCAACGAGATCTTAGGTTGAGGCCAAAATCTCCCGAGCTAAGTCACCAGCTAGCTAATCAATCTTGCTTATTGAACTTAGTGGAAGACACAACAGGCTTTAACTTGAGAAGTCATTTAGCTGTTGAGATTTTCTAAAATAAATAAAACCCCTTGCTAACTAATTATCTCTAAAGGCATAATCGTTATGAAGTAGTCAGCAAACTAATTATCTTGTATTTAAAACACTTCGACAATTGTCATTGAGCTAATTATCTTGCTTCCAAACTATTTTGACGATCATATTCAAGAGCATCTAATCATCTCTTTGAACTAAAATCAATAAACTCTCAAGAGCATACACGTGCAAATAAATCATGGAGCTAATTATCTTGCTTTTAATTTATTCTGATGTTTAGGATCATGCACAACTAATTATGTCATTGAGTCCAAATTTGCAATCTTTTTAAAAGGCAAATATTTCTGAAACATGGACAACATGTAATCTCGCCCCTTAAAGTAAATAATTTATTAAAAAGACTCGCGCTCAAGAAGTACAACCTCTATTTGAACAAGAATCGTATGAACCATCATTAATTTTGCCTTCATAAATAATAAGACTTTTTAAAGGCATGATTTATTACATCTTCTCAGGCAATGCGCCTTAACAGGCATGATTATTCTGCCTTCTTAGGCGATGCGCCTTCAAAAGGCATAATTATTCTGCTTTTTCAAGCGATGCGCCTTAAAAGGCATGATTATCCCTCCTTCTCAGGCGATGCGCCTTAAAAGGTATTGTTTGTCCCATATAGATAAAACAGGGGTATGAGGGGAGGAATACACCCGTGTTAACAAATTTTTTATTTAAACAACATACACAGAGTGGACTGGTAAAATGCAGGTGATCTGATATTCTACAACAGTGAACTGTAAGTCCCCTGACAGGTGATCAGTAGTTTTTAAAGAAAACTAGTCTTATTAGCAGCAGATTAAAGTTAACACGCTTTTTGAAAGATCTCAACACACACAAACATACAAAGCAGAAAGGACACAGAGAATTTATAGTGGTGTTTGCCCAAATGGTGTCCAGACGCAAGTGTACGTGACTGTTATATTGTCGTGGCAAGATTGACCAAGTTTAATATTTATCGAACACAGGGAGATGGGGATTTGTAAGGAAAATTGTTGTTTCAATTCGATAGCTAACAAAGCAATAAAGGGGAAAGGTATCTATGTCTACTAATGCGTCAAAAGAGTAAACTACCTATCACCTTGGGTTGCAAAGTGAGCAAATGTGAGAGATATGTGCTAGTATACTATCCTATGTTTCACATGGTGAGGTAGCACTTTATCATGCAATGAGGTATTGTACAATCAATCGGCTAGCCACTCTAACATGCACAAAGGTCTCCCTAGATACACATTAAAGCCTCTAATTGTTCTTCCAATTCTCTAAGGATAATTCTCACGATCTTAAGAATTTTATCAAACACTTAGCATGCATTGACCTAATTACGAGAAGATTTAGGAAAATATCCCTACTCTCGTATGAGACTAGCTCCCTAATGGCCCTTATGATCAACTACATATGCAAAGCGTTCGTACAATCCATCAATGTAGAGAATTTTTCATACAACATCTCATAGCATTCAAAATATCAACATAATCACCACATTACTCCATAGGAATCATACACCAACACATAAAGGAATTATCCCATGGCTAATTTGATAAACAAAAGAACAACTAAGCTAGTAACAACCATCATCATACAAGAATTGTAAAGAAATGTATAGAGATTACCTATTACAATAAAAATTGGAAAGATACAAATTACCTCTAAAATGCTATCTAACAATCCGGCAATGGAAAATGAAATTCAATCTTTAGAAACGTAGCTCTAGTCGAGACGAGAATGCAGGAATAAACTGATCGACGATCCAAGCGGTTGATCAAAAGTTATTGACGAAATCGTAAGAAGAATTCTTATAAACCCAACTAGTAACTACCTCTCTCCCTCTAATCTAATATAAGAACTTGAATTATGACTTGATTCTAAACTAGATTGCCTTGACAATTTGATCCTTGGAGTATTTATAGTGCCCACAATGTTTAGTCCAAAATGCCCTTCATTAAATGGGCGAAAAGACGAAACAACCCTCGAAATTGGGCCTGCACAAACCTCCGCACGAGTCCGATTCATGCGGTCACTCGTTCAGCCCTTCACCGCCCGAACTAGGGCTCCATCGTACGAATCCGGGCTTGGTTGCGCACGAGCCCGGCTTCGACTCGTCCGATCGATCCTCGACTTCCTCGTTTTCTTAATATCTTGAGTTTTAGAGCTCGGATTGACTCGATTCTTTTTCCGTTGTGACCCTCTCTTCGAAACCTTCGACATGGTATATCATTTGCCTCCATTGGATCAAATCACAATTTCTGGACTTTTATGAACTTGCTCGTCTCTTTGCCGATTTTGCTCGTTTTCACTACAAAACACAACTTTCTAGCCAAAAAGGGTTAAATGCACAAAGTATAGCATTTTAGGGTCAAATATGAACATAAGCACATCAAAACCATATAGAAATGGATGCAAAAAAATGCAATTATTACCCTAATCACAACCCCAAACTAGATTGTTGCTCGGCCTCGAGCAACGAAGCGATAAGATAGGGGAATAATTATATGAATGAAGCATAAAAAACAAGATCAATGCCATAGAATCATCACTCAATATCTAGCAAATCTAAGATACAATATCACCCACTTAACTATCAAAATCAAATCAATTAGCACAATATCAAGTCAATGAGTCATGATCCTCACAAGATAAGTGTTTAGCTCAACCCTCAAATGTTTAGGCTCACTCATGTATCACACCACATACACATACTACCATAAGCTTGGCTCAAGTCTACATTCTCCACCACTTGGAATAACAAATCAATCACACATTAATGAGGACTTTCAAAGGTTGTAGTGTTGGCTCTTTGGTAGGGAAGGAACATATGGGTAAAAGTGACTAAGTATGATTAGTAAAGCATAGAAGGAATCAACGTAAATCAATTCACCTCTTCATGAAATTGTACACATGCTCTTCATGCTCTTTCAAAATCACACTTCATAGAATCATTCCTCCCTTTTTGCGAAATTGTGAACATACTCACAACACTATAGTCAAACTTGACCATAATTTTTCAAAAAGTCAACCTTTTTCAATTTCTTGCAAGCACTTGCCTTTGAACCTTCTTTTCATAACAATCCATGCATAGAATTTATTTCCACATTGGCCACCAATTTCTTCATCATATCACCAATCTTCCTTCCTTCTTTTCACTCTACTAATCATAAGGACAAGAGAGTTCCAAAAAGGAAGAAAAATAGCTTAAAGTGTGGTTAGCCAAATGAAAGGATTAAAAGCACAAAATGGGTAGCAAAGCATATCAATATCAATGGTAGGCTCATAGGGCTAAGTGGCTCAATATATATCAAAGAAAATGCCTCATATCATCTCATGTGAAATCAATATCTAATGTAGCCTCAAATAAAACTAAAGCCAAGTTCTAGAGTATAATGTATGTGTGTGGAACTCACATCAAAAAAATGTCATCCGTTCAAGATTGAAACAGGCATAAATGGCTCAAATCTCACGAGTAATGGGTGATCATGACTCATATCATATCAATATGCTCATATCAATGGAATTTCAAGAATCATGAAATCAAAAGTATCCAAGATAAGACAAGAATCTAGCAATAAATCCACTACACTAATCATGACTTTCAACTCATCCATACAACAATAAACATATCTCATGCATTCACTACTCAAAGCAAACAACAATATGGCCAAAAATAACAAGCAAAACAAGGCCTCACAATAAGCATATGGTCTAAAACATCAAGGAAGCACTAAAATTCAATATGAGAATAGCATTGCGACGAGAATGACGAAACGATCACACCCCCAAACTTTTTTGGACCAAGGGTCTAAAAAGTTTGACAAAGAAGTGGAGACAAAATCAAGCAATGCACAAGAATAAAGCTCAAACTCAAAAGCATCATAAACCAAAAGATCAAAGTCATCATAATCCATCACAAAGCAAATACTAAGAGAAAACCCCCAAACTTGGCTAGGCCAAGTATTTCACAAGGAGAAAGGGAACAATACCTCACCCTTGGAGCAATGATACTATGAAAGCACCCCCTTGGATAATAAGCACCTACACAAACAAAAACACCAATCAACAATACTATCAACAATAAAAGCTACAAAATAAACCACAAGGATGGGTTGTCTCCCATCTAGCGCTTGGATTTAACGTCCCCTAGCCGGACGAGTCTTAAGCTCAAGTCATGGTGGCTCAACATCACATAGCCTCAAGTAATTTGTCACTTCATTTGGCATGGAATTATAGTAAAGCTTCAAACGGTGCCCATTAGCATAGAAGAGTTCTCCTTTGTCATTCATCAATTCTTACAATCCACTTGCAAAGCAATTTGATATTGTAAAGGGCCCACTCCATTTTGACTTTAATTTTCTGGGAAACAACTTTAATCTTGAATTAAACAAAAGTACTTGATCGAGCACTTTAAAGGACTTCTCTTTTATATTGGCATCATGCCATCTCTTGGTCTTTTCCTTGAAAATCTTAGCATTTTCATACGCCTCATCTCTAAATTCATCCAACTCAAGCAATTGAGTAAGCCTCTTCTCCCCATACAACTTTTCATCAAAATTCTACTTCTTAATGGCCCAATAAGCTTTGTGCTCAAGCTCAACGGGTAAATGACAAGGCTTACCATATACAAGCTGGTAAGGAGAAAGATTCAATGGTGTTTTAAAGGCCGTACGATATGCCCATAACGCATCGTCCAACTTGAGTGCCCAATCCTTCCTATTTGAGCTCACGATCTTGCCTAAAATAAGCTTGATTTGTCGATTCGACACCTCCGCCAATCCATTAGTTTGGGGGTGATAGGCCGTGGAGATCTTATGCTTCACATCATACTTTACAAGTAAATTCCCCAACGCTCTATTCACAAAGTGAGTACCCCCATCACTAATCAACGATCTTGGCACACCATGAGAAGATGGAAAGGGTCCCATAAAATCGATACCCCATACGTCGAAGACCTCTACTTCTTGAAAAATATTCAAGGGCATCTCATCACGTCTTGACAACCCCCCAACTCTTTGGCATCTATTGCATCTAGAAACAAACATGTGACAATCCTTGAAAACCGAAGGCCAATAAAAACCACATTGAAATACCTTTTGAGCTGTCTTAATGGACCCAAAATGTCCTCCACAAGGCAAGGAATGCAATGGGTAAGCACACTTTCAATCTCTTCATCCGGGATACATCTCCTAATAATAGAATCTGCACATCTACGATACAAATATGGATCATCCCAAATGTAACGATGTACCTCCTTGTAAAACCGCTTCCTTGCATTTGAATTCATTCCATAAGGAATTGCTCCACTTGCTAAGAAGTTAGCAAAATCAGCATACCAAGGAGCCTCATCTTCCATCTTCCAAATTTTTTCTCCTTCAATCCTAAAGATACGCTCATCAGGGAAACTTTCGTGTATCTCCTCTTTTTCTTCTAAGGCTTCATCTCCCCTCACTAATCTTGACAAGTGATCGGCTATCACATTTTTGTTACCCTTCTTGTCTCTAATCTCCAAGTCGAACTCTTGTAATAGCAACACCCACCTTATCAACCGAGGTTTGGAATCCTTCTTTGTCATCAAAAACTTGATAGCCGAGTGGTTCGTGTAGACAATAGTTTTTATCCCCACTAGATATGGACGAAACTTCTCCACGGCATATACAATGGCCAAAAGCTCTCTCTCGGTAGTTGTGTAGTTCAACTAAGTCGATGAGAAGGTCTTCGAAGCATAATAGATTGCATGAAATCTTTTCTCCCTTAATTGGCCTAGCACCACCCCCATAGCATAATCACTCGAATCGCACATAAGAACAAAAGGTTCTTTCCAATCGGGGGATATCAAGATTGGTGAACTCACCAAGGCTTCCTTAAGCAACCTGAAAGATTTCAAACAAGCCTCATCAAATTTAAAGGGAACATCCTTCTCAAGCAAATGAGATAAGGGTTTAGACAATTTAGAAAAATCTTTGATGAATCTACGATAAAATCCAGCATGTCCCAAAAAAGATCTTACTCCCTTCTCGTTTATAGGCGGAGGTAGCTTCTCAATAGCTACTACCTTGGTACGATCAACTTGTAGCCCATTAGAGGAGATGTGATGCCCAAAAACAACACCTTCATTTACCATAAAATGGCATTTAACCCAATTGAGCACCAAATTTGCCTCTTCACATCTAATTAGCACCTTCTCTAGATTAGACAAACATTTATCATAGGTATTACCAAAAATGCTGAAATCGTCCATAAACACTTCCATAATTTGCTCAATTAACCCATGGAATATCGACATCATTAACCTTTGGAATGTAGCTGGAGCATTGCATAGCCCAAAGGGCATGCATCTCCAAGCGTACGTTCTATAGGTACATGTGAAAGTAGTCTTCTCTTGGTCTTCCGGTGCAATCATGATTTGATTGTATCCGGAGTAACCATCGAGGAAGCAATAATATTGATAACCACATAATCTATCTAACATTTGGTCCATAAAGGGCAATGGAAAGTGATCCTTACAAGTAGCTTTGTTCAATTCCCTATAATCAATGCAAATACGCCAACCCGTGGTAACCCTTGTAGCAATCACTTCGTTATTTTCAGTTTTTATGATAGTCATTCCACCCTTTTTACACACTACATGCAAGGGTGACACCCAAGGGCTGTCACTAATAGGGAAGATCATATTTGCTCCAAGCAATTTCAACACTTCTTTCTTAATGACTTCTTGTATTATATGATTCACACGCCTTTGGGGTTGGACTAATGGTTTAGCATTTTCTTCTAAATGTATTATATGCATGCATAAGGAAGGATTGACACCCTTAAGATCATCCACAGTCCAACCTATAGCCGATTTATGTTTCAAGTTCATCATCATTAAGAGAAAAAGATACGATTACCGGACATCTTTCATGTTCATCTAGATATGCATATTTGAGGTGGTCGGGCAAAGGCTTTAATGCAATCCTAGTCTCCTCTTCCTTGTCCTTGCTTGCTTCTCCCACTTCCCTTATGGTACTCTCTTCCTCTTTGATTTCCAAGAGAATTTCTTTCAATTGAGTGTTCATGGATCCTTCATCTTCATCACCTACATCATCAACAACAAGACAATCACTTTCTTTAGCTTCATTATAGTTAGGAATTTCATAAGTAGAAGTAAAAAAGGAATTTCAGCATTTTCAAAAGCTTCTTGAATACAAAGCTCTACAACATCAATTGAGTTACAAGAGGAATTATCCCTTGGATGCTTCATAGCATCTTGGATAGAAAAGTGAAGTTCATCCCCTCCAAGCTTCAAAGTTAACTCTCAATTATAAACATCAATGACTGCTCGGGCGGTAGCCAAGAAAGGCCTTCCTAGAATAAGAGGGATGTCTTTATCTTCTTCCGTATCAAGTACATAGAAGTCCGCTGGAAATGTGAAATCTTTAATTCTCACAAGTACATCCTCTATAAAACCATTAGGAATTGTAGTTGAGCCATCCGCCAATTGGAGAGTGGTGGAAGTCCCCTTCAAGTGTCCTTGATTTAAACTTTTGAAGATCGAGAGTGGAATCAAATTGATGCTTGCTCCTAAGTCACATAGGGCTTTGTGTACTACACCATTACCCATGTCACAAACAATTGTGAAGCATCCCGGATCCTTCTCTTTTTGAGGTAGCTTTCTTGTCAAAGCATCACTACTCTCCTTAGTCAATTTTACTGTTTCCGGTCCCTCCACTCTTCTCCTTTTGGCTAAGAGATCTTTCATAAACTTTGCATAACTTAGCATTTGTTCCAAAGCTTCATAAAAAGGAATATTTATATAAAGCTTCTTCAAAACTTCAAGGAACTTGTTGAACTTGTCATCAAGCTTCTTCTTGGCGAACCTTTGAGGATATGGAATGGGCACTACTGTCTTTGGCACCCCCCATTCATCAACTTCCACTTCATTCTTCTTTTCCCTCTCTTCTCTAAGTTTTTTCCACTTAGGAACATATCTTTCCTCTTTTTCACCTCCACTCTTTTCTCCTTCTTCCACCACCCCTTCTTCCACCTTGTTTTCCTCTTCTTTCCCACCTTCCTCACCTATTGGAATAGAGTATTCCATATCAATTCCCTCATCTATATCATCAATCTTCTCCTCTCCTACCCCATTTTCTCCATCCTCATCACAAGTAGGGGCACTCGGTCCTTCATATCTTCTTCCACTTCTTAACTCAATAGCACTACACCCTTCTCTCAATTTAGCTTCAATCAAGTAGGACTTGCATTCTCGAGCCCTTTGCCCACATTTTCTTAATATTTGTTCCATTTGTACCTCTAAGCTCTTGATTTTAGCTCCTTGATCTCGGCAAATTTCATCAAACTTTTGGTTTGTTTCCTCTAAATGCCTATATCCTTCCCTTTTTATGTTGTCCAATTTCTTGAGTATAAGATGCAGTGTTTCGAGGATATAAGTGGAATCTCCTTAATGGTAGGATGTAGAAGGCATATAGTAATGTGATGTATGATGGGGTTGGTTGGTACTTTCATTTTGGTAGGTGTAAGGATGGAAAGTATATGATGTAGAAGATTGAGTATTTGGTGGATGATAGGAGAGTAGTTGTATCGATCCATCTTGCTTTCACAAAATCCTGCAGGAATTACCAAGTATCAAACTCTCACAATAGTACCAATCGAAAATAAAGGAAACATCAAACAACCAAACAAACTAGCCGTCTCCCCGGCAACGGCGCCAAAAACTTGTTTGCCAAAATGGTGTCCACACGCAAGTGTACGTGATCGTTATATTATCGTGGCAAGATTGACCAAGTTTAATATTTATTGAACACTGGGAGATGGGGATTTGTAAGGAAAATTGTTGTTTCAATTCAATAGCTAACAAAGCAATAAAGGGGAAAGGTATCTATGTCTACTAATGCGTCAAAAGAGTAAACTACCTATCACCTTGGGTTGCAAAGTGAGCAAATGTGAGAGATATGTGCTAGTGTACTATCCTATGTTTCACGTGGTGAGGTATCACTTTATCATGCAATGAGGTATTGTACAATCAATCGGCTAGCCACTCTAACATGCACAAAGGTCTCCCTAGATACACATTAAAGCCTCTAATTGTTCTTCCAATTCTCTAAGGATAATTCTCACTGTCTTAGAAATTTTATCCAACACTTAGCATGCATTGGCCTAATTACGAGAAGATTTAGGAAAATAGCCCTACTCTCGTATGAGACTAGCTCCCTAATGACTCTTATGATCAACTACATATGCAAAGCATTCATACAATCCATCAATGTAGAGAATTGTTCATACAACATCTCATAGCATACAAAAGATCAACATAATCACCACATTACTCCATAGGAATCATACACCAACACATAAAGGAATTAGCCCATGGCTAATTTGGTAAACAAAAGAACAATTAAGCTAGTAACAATCATCATCATACAAGAATTGTAAAGAAATGTAGAGAGATTACCTATTACAATGAAAATTGGAAATATACAAATTACCTCTAAAATGCTATCTAACAATCCGGCAATGAAAAATAAAATTCAATCTGTAGAAACGTAGCTCTAGTCGAGACGAGAATGCAGGAAAAAATGGATCGACGATCCAAGCGGTAGATCAAAAGTTATTGACGAAATCGTAAGAAGAATTCTTATAAACTCAACTAGTAACTACCTCTCTCCCTCTAATCTAATATAAGAACTTGAATTGTGACTTGATTCTAAACTAGATTGCCTTGAGAATCTGATCCTTGGAGTATTTATAGTGCCCACAATGTTTAGTCCAAAATGTCCTTCATTAAACGCGCGAAAAGACGAAACAGCCCTCGAAATTTGGCCTGCCCGAACCTCTGCACGAGTGCACCATAGTGGCCGCACGAGTCCGATTCGTGTGGTCACTCGTTCAGCCCTTCACCACCCGAACCAGGGCTCCATCGCACGAGCCCAGGCTTGGTTGCGCACGAGCCTGGCTTCGACTCGTCCTATCGATCCTTGACTTCCTCATTTTCTTCATATCTTGAGTTCTAGAGCTCCGATTGACTCGATTCTTTTTCCGTTGCGACCCTCTCTTCGAACCCTTCGACATGGTATATCATTTTCCTCCATTTGATCAACTCACAATTTCTGGACTTTTATGAACTTGCTCATCTCTTTGCCGATTTTGCTCGTTTTCACTACAAAACATAACTTTCTAGCCAAAAAGGGTTAAATGCACAAAGTATAGCATTTTAGAGTCAAATATGAACATAAGAACATCAAAACCATATAGAAATGGATGCAAAAACATGCAATTATGACCCTAATCAAGTGGTTCGGAGTTAAACTCTCCTACATCCACTTTCTTGATTCAACAGGAGAATTCATTAACCTTAGGAATTCCTTGATTTAGAGTGTCAAGGTGCACTATCCAAGAACAGAGCTTGGTCTTGATCTCTAGGATTTTACTTGAGTCCTAGTCCTCTAAAGGTTTCAGACAGTGAACAACTCAGCTTACATTCCTCCCACTCTCTGCCTTAGACTTATCACAGTTTATAGAATTTGAGTGACTTCCAACTGGTGTTGAGATAGCCCTTTTACAATGAGAACTAATATTTTGGATTTGAGCTATCTCAGTAGGCTTCTAGGATATTACAGTTAAAACCTAAGTACAATGTTGAGGTCTATTAGTTCAAGCACTTGAGAAACAAAAGTATTTTCGAGTGCTTAAGAATGAACTTTGGAGAGCTTGAATTCTGATATGCTTGAATGTTTCCCGTGCCTATCTTCATCTTCAACTTCTGTATTTATAGACATAGTTTGAAATATTTCCGTTGGAGAGAAGCGTTTCAAAACCATGTTATTTTGGTAAACCAACGTTCTTCAAAAAATCATCTTCAGATTTCATGCAGTTAATTCTAAGCATTAATTGCTAAAAACTCATTAAATGCTTGCTTAGAATTAATGCAGCCGCCTTTGAACTTCGTCCCATCCAAGGTTGTTGGTTGCTTCTGACCCTTGGTACTGATAGGTCAATCTGCATTTGTCAGGTCCGTACATAGGTGGCAACTTCTCATTGGTCCAAGTTTGAATGTACTTCAGCCCTGTCAAACGGCTATATTAAAGTCCACTGTCAATTTCTTCATGTGACTTAGAACATTCCTTTTATTGCGTTTAACACTTCATTTAAGTGTTACAACTATCTTCATTAATGAGGTAGAGGAATTTAAGTGTCAGGCTACTTGTAATCAATAGAGTCTCTCAGGTTAGTTGAAATATGGTCTTCTGAGGTGCATTTCTCCTGAGGTGGGTGTAGCTACCAAACCTTCATTAGGCCAGTTGATTGATACAGGTGAGTCCTGTTTTAGGTAGCCTATTTTTGTTTATACTAGCCTATCATCTAGCTTGACTTACTTAACTTAGCCTCCAAACAGTTAGACTATTTTTATAAAATTTACAACTGTTGTACATTACGACTAAGAGGTTTTGGGATTACATCAAAATATTTACTTAACATGTTTCCCAACAATTTCCCCCTTTTTGATAATACCAAAACCTAACTTGACATTCTTAAGTCCTCTCGGTGGACTTGTACTTAGAAAAATTTTGATAAATTTTCTAAGTTATTCTGAAACTTGCAGGTTAGTTAGATAACATTTAAATTGTAAGTAAAATAGTGTAGAAGCCTAACTGATAATGAGATACTATCTTGGGCTCAAAAGAGGATATTAGATTTCATTGATGATAAAGTGATTACAGATTACATGGTTAAGAGCTGTAATCAATAGTTGTAACTATCCTACCTAAAAATCTAAAAACAAAAGGACTTTCTTCACATCAGACTTCTTCATAGTAGACTTCTTCACCGGTTGGCAAAGGTTGGTTCCAGTCCATACTGATTGAAAATTCTCTTCTTTAGTTTAGATTTCTTCTTCATGACTTCATGGGTGTTACCTATAAGTCCAAGTTTCTCACAGATGAGAATCCACCCACCTAGCACTTCTTGCAAATTGATCTCCCCACTTGCATTCGTTGGGGCCAGATACTGAATGGGTTTAGGAGGTTTGAAACGCTGACCTCCAATGTGCCTTTCCCATTCATTCAGGATCATGGTGTAGAACCCAGACCAATTTTCCACCATCTTCTGATGAAATACTTCATCAGCATCCACTCCTCATACTCTCCAGCCACATAGTAAGAATGAACAAACTCTCTCTTCACTTTTTCCCATTGATCATTGAGATCTTTGGGAATCCAGGCATCAATGTGTGGAAATCTTGCCACTGGCTCACTAGCCTGAGCCTTGCTCCTCTTAGCCTTCAACCTCCAATATGAATTCCTTGGTTTCCTGGGTGGTGGTGGTTTCATCAGTTTCCTACTCTCCATCAGTCTTCTCTTTTCCTCAGTTTTTTTTCTGTTGTGGTTATCTAGGGATTTTCCTTGTAGAACTGCCTGTGCCAGAGGACTGAGCTTGACACTCTTGAAAAGGTCCTCATTGGACTTAACCTTTTCAGGTTGCTTTGAAGTAACTTTGCTCAGTGGAGGTAGATTCTCCACTCGAATGCCTGCCTTTGTATTTTCTCCTTCAGAATTTGGTCCCTAGCCTGAGCAAGTTTTGTGGCACTTCCACTTCTAGCAGTTTTCTTACCTTTGATGTGAGCAGTCTCCTTATCACCTTCCTTCACCGGGTTTGTGATTTCAGTGTTGATTTCTGAGACAACCTTCTCATGGTCAGGCCCCTTGATCCTAGTTGTTCTCCCAATAGTAGGACCAACAACAGGCCTGATTCCACCAGCCTCCTAACTTCCTTCCCCCTTCTTGCTAACTTTCCTATAAAGTTGAGTAAGAGCCACTGACTGTCTAGCCTGATCTTATTCCACTACCCTGAGCTGTGTAAGGCAGTGTTTAGTCTCTTCATCCAAAGCCTTCAGGTGGAAGGCAACATTGACTCCAAAGTCAGTAAAGAGCTTTAACTTCTCTACGATTATTAGGTTGGTGGCATCCTGAGTAGGCAACACAGATAGTGCTTGCCTGACTTGCTCCTGAATCTCTTTCTTCAGTTCTTCTTCCCTCTTCCTGAAGTACCCATCCATCCTATCTATAAGGCCACCTGCCACAGAGTTGATGGCAGCCTAGATCAATACCTCCATTTGCTCCTCATTTTCCCTCCTGAGGGTAAGGATGGCCTGAGTATTTACTTCCTTCTCTTGCTAAAAAACTAGCCTTCAGGCTCATGACCACCTTGGTTAAGTTTTGTTCCATACTATCCACATTGGCTGACAGGTTAGTTATTAGTGCAGAACTTGAGCCTCTAAGTTCATCAATATGGTCCCCAAGAACAACAGTCTCAACTGACTGTTCCTCAAGCAGTGTCTCCGAATCCTCTAAGTTGGCAGCCATGGTGCTTGGAATGAGGGCCAATTCCTTTCCTTCTTCTTTTGGTTCCTCACCAGCCAGAATAACCCTTTGAATGGTCCCCTCAATCTCAGCAATAGGGGTATCCTCAGGGGATGGAACAGTCTCCTTCTCCAACGGCTCTTGAGTGCCCTGAGAATCAAGCTTGTTGGGAGTAGCCTGAACCTCACTGGCCTGATGACCTGAGGTGGGTTGAACTTCATTGGCCTGATCTTTCTACTTTTCTTTGTCAGTGTCCTCCTCTATTATATTTCCAAGTGGATTGGCTCCTTCAGCTCATCTCCACCTCCATTTCCTTCATCACTGCTAGGTTTCACCTTGGGCCCTTTAATCAATCTGGCCTCTTTCAACTTTTTAGCAACCAGTTTGCAAATTCCCATTCATCCAGTAATGGGCTAGTCTTCCTTACTTGTGCAAACCCCAGTACTTCCCTTTCCTCCTTTTTCCACATTGCCTCCCCTTTAGCTTTGACAGCCTCTAAGATCTCATAGAGATGGAGATTTTTTAGTTTTACCAATAACCTGACCTTCTCAAACATGATTTTGAGGTTTGGGTGTGAGTTAAGTGCTGGGTAAAGTGACTCCAGTTCATAGAGTACTTCCTCCCTTAGTGAATCCAGAAAAGTGTACTGGACTTCATCCTCTTCATCATCCTTAATAGTTTGAATAGGAACAATGTCAGTGGCTTGTGGGAATTGGGTGCACTTTTGGGTTTCATTTTTAGGCAGTTGAGAGCCTTTAGTGTGGGGGTTATTTGAGTATCAATGGGGGTGTTTTTGACTTCCTCTTTGGGCTGTTGAGAGCCCTCACAGTCCTCATCCTCCTCTTCCTCTTCTCCTTCATCTTTCCCTTCCAAGGCAGTAGTAGCCAACATGTGGATTGGAGACTTCATCCCTTCCTCTTCCTCAGTGGACTTCTCATTTGAAGAGGGAGCAGATGAGTTCTCAGTTTGCTCTGAGCTACTGCTGCTTACGGCCTTGATTTCAGTGATGGCCTTTTTCACAAGCCTTCTCCTCATATTCTCCATCTCTTGTTCATTGTGGGATTTCATTTTTTCACTGGGCTTTAGAGCCCTCTTCTTCAGATCAACTGGAGAGCTTTCATTAGAGGACTGCACTGAATCCACAGTGGATTTGGCCTTAGTATCTTCCTTCTTCTTTGAAGAGGCAGGGGCTTCTACTTTCATCTTCTCCAACAGCTTCTCTGGGTTGAACAATATCTTAGACTTGTTCCAATGTCTTGAGTAAGGGAAAGTGTAGTCCAACTTCAACTTTTCAATTATCAAGCAAACTTTGGTGGCATAGCAATGTTTGTGATCAATCACCAGCCTTCCTTTTATATTCTTCACCTTACTCCTTTCATCCCTCGGGTTGGAGATAAGAATGTGTGCCAGTTGAACCTTGTTCTTCCACTGGAATGAACAATAGCAGCCATCAATCTTAGCTTCACATTGCCAACTTGCTCAATACTTCCTTGATTTGCAAGGAGACATTTCCCAATAATTTCTGCCAGTATCTCAAACTCATGCTTGAGCAGTTTCCTGTCTAGCCATGAAGGTTTCAAGGTCCAAACCCTCACTTGGTAATCTAAGGAAATCATTGAGATCCTCTTGCTTGAGCACAACTTGTGCTCATACTCCACTGAGTCAGTAATGGTGTCTCCCTTCTTGTTCTTTCACATTTTCTTTTTCTTCTTCACCACACAGAACCTGATAGAGGTCTTACTCTTCTCCAACTCCATAAAGAATTCAAGCACCTATCTTTCATAGCATTTTTTTGGACCATTCATCAAAAACTTCTGTAGCCCTACGTCTTTAACATATTCTAAGGTTTTTCTAATGTGGGAAATGTTAGGTTCAGTGAGGACTTTGGGATGATCAAAGCAGACAATGGGTTCGTACCAGAAGTAGGTACTTTTAGAGAGATCCTTAGTATCAACAAGCAGATCTTCAGCCATAATTATTTGAGTGTAAGAGCAGTTGAGAGTTGGATGTAAGGATTATAAGAGTCTAAGTGTGCGAAGGGTAATTGGTAATTAGGGTTGGTTATTGTATATAAACTTTCAAGGGTGGAGATGGATTCGGTAGAGAGGTTAATCTACGGTTGAGAAGAAAGTAATAAGTAGGAAGATAAAGTGATTTGTCTTCCCAATTAATTTGTAAGGATTACCAAATGTGGAAAGTTGGATGAACCTAGAATCAGGGGTCAAAATTTAAAGAGATGGCAGTTAAGATCTTGTCTTTTCACGAGAAGGTTTTTTACTTCTTCTCCTGAGAAATTACTATGCGCTTACTATTGCATTTAATGCGGTTCAGGCACTCTTTTCAATAAAGTAACCATCAGTCATGTCAGTGGAGCAGTTGTCAAGTGAGTTGAGTTCATTGGTGGGGTTGAGTCTCAGTGGACTTGATTACACTTTAGGGGAGTTATGTTATCAGTTGACCCAATTGTTCTTTAGGGGAGTTGGGTTATTAATGGACCCAACTTACTTAGTGGACGATTCTTCCTTGAAAGATGCCCTTCATTTTAGAATTAGCTTAATGACATCAGTTTCCTGCATCAGGATCCGGTAAGCCTAGCTCCATATATAGCTAAAGAAACCTTGCTTCTGTAAGAGGTTTTGTGAGTATATCAGCTCTTTGTTTATCAGTATGGATCTTCAGAAGAGTTACATCCTTCTTTTCCACGTGATCTCTTATGAAGTGATATATGATATCAACTGTTTGAACCTTGTGTGACGTAAAGGATTATGTGATATTGCAATTGCACTGTTGTTATCACTGAATATTTGTACTTCATTGGCTTGAACATTGTAGTCCTTTAGTTACTATCTTATCCATAGTATTTGTGCACAACAACTTCCAGCTACTATGTATTCAGCTTCAGTGGTGCTGGTGGCAACTGATCTTTGCTTCTTTGAGAACCATGCGATAAGCTTACCTCCAACGAATTGACAGGTCCCTGTGGTTGATTTCCTGTCACTTCAACATCCTCCATAGTCAGCATCTAAGTAGCTTGTTAACTCAAAGTTGTCATCATAGGGGTACCAAAGTCCCATTTTGACAGGGCCTCTCAGATATTTGAGAATCTTCTTTGAGGCTTCCAAGTAACTCTTATTTGGATTGGCCTGATACCTGGCACATATGCCCACTGTATAAGCGATGTCAGGTCTACTTGTAGTGAGATAGAGTAAGGAACCAATGATTCCTTTGTAGTTAGTCTGATCAACTGCTTCACCATCTTCAACATGTCCAAGCTTGGTGTTGGTGTTCATATGTACCCTGACAGTCTTGCTTGAATTACAACCAGACTTTTGGATGAGACCCTTGTATACTTGGCTTGATTGATGAAAATTCTTTCAAGGCTGCTTCACTTGTAGTCCTAGGAAGAAATTCATTTCTCCCATCATGGACATCTCAAATTTGCCGTTAATGAGCTGTGAGAATTTTGTACAAAGATCCTCATTTTGAGATCCAAAGATAATATCATCTACATATATTTGTACTAGTAGAGTATCATCTCCATGAGAGATTCTGAAGAGTGCTCAGGTTCACACTCCCCTTTGTGAATCCTTGGTCCAGCAAGAATTGTGACAGGGTATCATACCAAACTCTTGGGGCTTGCTTCAGGACATAAAGGGCATTTCTGAGCTTGTACACCTTGTTTCCTTCTTCAAATCCAGGTGGTTTCTCCACATAGACTTCCTCATTGAGAACACCATTGAGAAATGCACTCTTCACATCCATTTGATAGACTTTGAATCTCTTGTGTGCTACATAGGCTAGGAATAGCCTGATAGCCTCCAATCTGGCCACTAGAGCAAATGTTTTTTCATAGTCTAAACCTTCAACGTGGGAATATCCCTTTTCCACTAATCTGGCTTTGTTTCTGACTATGACATACCCATTTAGTTCCAATGATATTTGCATGCTTGGGCCTCTTTACTAACTCCCATACTTGATTCCTAGTGAATTAATTTAGTTCTTCCTCCAAAGCACTGATCCAGTTTCGATCTTATAGTGCTTCCTCAATTGTCTTAGGTTCATGTGCTTATAGAAAATAATAAAACAGAGCATTTTCACCAAAAAAACTTATAGTTTTAACACCAAGATTAGGATCTCCTAGAATTTATTAACAGGGTGGTCTGTCAACCAAGTTCTTCTGATTTGTCCTCTCTGAGGGGAGTTGTCCTCAGGGGATTCACCCTCTCATGGGATTGAGTCACTAGGTGGGATTGGATTAATGAGATTAGGAAATAGTAGAGAGGAGGGTAAGAGGCTTGAGTCATCATTCAGGGTAGTTTCAATATTGTTAGCATAGTTATATCTAGCTTCCCCCCTGAATGTTTGACTAAAATTCTGTCTCAGCTTGGCCAGCTCTTCATTGACAGATGTTACCTGAGGAGTTGGGATGATGTCATTCAGCTCATTATTCTCATTGATGACTTCCTTAGGTTGATTGGCCTCTGCCAAATTATGTCTTGATTTCCTTGTATCTAGGCTGTCCCATGTTGGTATCCACATATTTCACAGTGGACTTGTCTAGACTCAGAGTAGTCATTTTCTCAGTAATGTCCTTGGTGGCATGCCATTTTCTATACTCAAAAATAGATTCATCAAATACAACATAGGGTATTTCTTCCACAACAATTGTCCTAAGATTATATGCCCTGAAAGCCCTATTGACTTAGGAATATCCAAGAAATATTCCTACATCTGCCTTGCTATCAAAAGTTTTCAGTTGACTCTTACCATTGTTGTGATGAAACACTTACATCCAAATACATGGAAATAGGATACCTGAGGCTTTCTACCATTCCAGAGTTCATAATGTGTTTTGCCATGAGTTTTGGTCAGCATTGACCTGTTCTGAGAGTAACATGTTGTATGAATGCCCTCTGCCCAGAACCTTTTAGGAATTTGAGCATCAGCTAGCATGGTTCTAGGATCTTCTTTGAGTGTCCTATTTCTTCTTTCTATCACTCCATTTTGTTGAGGAGTTCTTACAGCAGAGGTCTCGTGAAATATACCTGACTCATTATAAAAGTTAGAGATAATAGAATTAATAAACTCAGTACCTTAGTTAGACCTTATTTTGACAATAGATAAAACATTTTCATTTGACAGCTTCTTTAAGAGTTCAGGTAGCTTGAGTTGGGTCTCCTTCTTGCTTGTCATGAAGATTACCCAATTGTATCTGGAGAAATCATCAACAACCAGCAGAGTATATTTTCTTCCATTTATACTTTCATGTGTGACCATGGATGTAAATGGCGGTCACCGAGACTGCATAGGCGGCCGCCTAGGCGCTTGAAGGCCCTCGGCTGCCGACGCCAAGGTCAAATCGCCGAGAAAAATCCACCAACATATTTAGCGCTGCCGAGACCATCTTGGCACCGCCTAGATGACCATTACTCTTCTTTTTCAAATTTTTATTTCAATTTAAAAGTTAGATCTAAAATTAAAAAATAAAAACTAATTTACTAAATTACTAAAAAATGAAAGTTTAATTGAACTACTTCATGATTTATTCGTTCTATGTCGTATTATGATAGTTTTTAACATTTTGTTGACTTTTTATATTTTATGATAGTTATTAATTATGTTTTAAATTTATAGTTTATCTATAATGTATATTTTTATTAATATATATTTATAAAAAAATTAATATTAATAAAATAGAAAAACATTGGCACCGGTAAGGCGGTGCCTAGGCGGTCTTGGCGCTTGAAGGCACTCGACCGCCCGCCGACCGCCAAGTGCCATTTGCACCCTTGTGTGTGACAGGTCCAAATAGGTCCATGTGAAGTAGTTGTAGGATCCTGTCAGTTGAGGGAGTCTATTTTTCTTTGAATGAGGATTTAATCTGCTTTCCTTCCTGACAAGCTTTCCAAATGTGATCTTTGTTGAACACCTCATTAGGTATCTCTTCCATCAGACCATGCCTTGCAATTTTGTTTTGAGTTTTGAAATTCAGGTGGTTAAGTCTCATGTGCCACAACCAGTTTAGGTCACTGGAGCTTTTTGCAATCAGACAGGTCTCTGAGGGAACTGATCTCCAATCTACAAGTTAAACCTTTCCTTTCCTTGACCCAGTTAGCAGTATCTGTGAGTTAGATGCATTTCTTACACAACACATGTTACTAGAGAATTCAACATTGTACCCTTTGTTACAGAATTGGCTAATGGATAATAGGTTATGTTTAAGTCCACTGACATAAGATATATTTGATACCTGAACTGACCCAATTAACAAGGTACAATAACCTTTTATGACTACTTTGGTGTTGTCACCAAAAGTGATCTGTGGTCCTCTCTTCTCAGTGTCATCTGTCAGAAGACTTTGGTTGCAAGTCATATGTCTTGAGCAACCACTGTCCAAGTACCAGACTCCTTGTGAATCCAAAGTGACCTGCATAAATATCAAGTTTTAGGTACCCACTTTGTGTATGGTTCTATTTGGTTAGCTGTACCTTTTGGAATCAAAATATGCTTAATAGTCTTAATTACTTTGGACTGGCTGATTTTTCTTCCATATACATCTATATAGATAGTAAACTCTCTTGGTGCCCTTAGAGTGGACTGACTATAAATGTTGGTCCCCTGTGGAACAGGTGGCCTGAAGTTCCTCCTATTCCTTGGAGATCTTGGTGCACCTGGTCTAAAGTGTTTTCAATAAGGGTGTTCGGGTTATACTAGAAAGTATGCTTTTACTTTGTATAACTAAACTGAATCTTTGAGCTTTATCTGAAATAAATCTTTTATTACTGTGCTTTAGATAATATGAATATTATTTATCTATTGCAATCCGTTCAAATATAATAGTACAAGTTACACTATAGATAAATGTGGTGATCCCCGGATAACTCACAGCAAGATCACATTATCAGTGTCTTGTAACAAGTACTAAATTCACAACCTAGATGGGATTTGAACACCCATTGGTAAACGGTTGATGTGTAATTCCAGATTGGCTTATCTTGACCAAGGGATTACACTAGTGCATGATGATGCACTGAAGAGGACCTACAGAGAGGTAATTCTTCCGTACTGATTTATGGGATGAAGAATTAGACCTCAGTGGTCATTTATTTCTAAACCTCTGTCCCTTAAATAGGACTGTGTGTGATCCATATGTGACACTTCATTTTGTTATGGGTAGAGAGTCAATAAGACTCAATTCTTTGCATCTTGGGTGACGACATTGAGAACATGACAGTTACTAAGATTTAATACAGAGGAACGTGTGCTTGGAGAGTCTTGCATGATTAGTCCCCTGGGTGGGCTCTAAACGTTCGTCATACTAAATCTTCCAAGTGGAATTTGTTTCCGGTATGATGATAAAGAAGAGTTGTCCTTACTCCACGGTTAAGATGTTAAATTAACTAAAGCGTTCAGTAGCTTGATTAATTAACGGACAAGAGAATCTTAAACACGGGAAATAATGACCGGGAGCAATATGATTTTGATATGGGTTAAGATGGATAGTACAACATTAATCCTATAGTGGAGTGAGATTAATATTAATGGGTTGAATGACATTGGGCTCAATGTTAGAATTCAAGGCCTATTAGGAGGTCCAATCTTAATTCTCCTACAGGCCCCTCAAGTAGCCCAATTAAATGTCCAACAATGAATAAGGTGATTAAAATAAAAGAAATATTTTTTTGGGACCAATTTATTTGACAATTTTCAAAAATTATGTGTGTATTAAATTAGTGAGAGATTTTATGAAAAATAGATATGTATCTTGAATACAAGAATATCTAATAAAATCAAGATCTCATGAAATTAAATATACATAGAATTTTTTTTGAAAATAATGAAGGAAAAAGGATATCAAGAATTGAATATTTGATATTCAAGATTATCAAGATTATAAGTTGATATTCATGATTATCAAGATTTGAAATATTAGATATTCAAGATCATGTATTCTCATTATAAATATGAGATGATACAAGACTTCATGATCATCACAATAGAATTAAGATTTTCAAAAATCTTGAGGATCATAGGGCAACAAAATTATTTTCTTCATTGTGTTGTGATTATTCGTGTGGCCTCACACCGGGTGTACGAATAAGGACAAGTGAATACTTGAGAAGGCTTTTGGGTTTATCAAGTTGAGGGTCTCAAGAAGGACTCCTTCAAGTTCATTGTTGATACTACTTGGCTCTAAAGGATCTCAAAGGACGCCTTTAATGTCAACAGCCTTGCGAAAGCAGCTCAATAAGGACGTTTTTTATCTCAGTAACTGCCTTTTCTCCAAGAGGTATAATTCACTAAATCCCTTAGTTCCGCATGTTTAGGGCTTTATGTGATATTATGTGATTCATATGTTTTGCATGCAAAGCCTGTTGTTGGATATACAATTATTTGATTTAATTATGTTTAAATCATGATATTAATTATAGGCTTAAATTTGTATTTAACGTAAATCCCAAATAGATCCGCGTTTAATTCCCCAACAACTGGTATCAGAGCCGGTTTCGGGCTCTATACGTTAAATTTTAATTTAAGTGTTTAATATTAAATTTGAAAA
Source organism: Prunella vulgaris (assembly GCA_026898435.1). Taxonomy (NCBI): domain Eukaryota; kingdom Viridiplantae; phylum Streptophyta; class Magnoliopsida; order Lamiales; family Lamiaceae; genus Prunella; species Prunella vulgaris. The sequence goes on from JAPKLY010000591.1 coordinate 134,311, forward strand.
TTGGATAGTAGAATTGCTAGATCTTTTTTGCAGGTATCCAATTGTCATGTTATTTAATTTTTTTTTGCATGCATGTATGATGATGCGGTTTTTAAAATCCGATTCGTTCGGATCGTTTTTCCCGTGAGTAAATCCACGTGTAGACTAGGATGTTTTTATGTAATAGACTAGTATAGATGATAGGTTTGTTTATTTATTTTTATAAATAAATTGTAACCGATATCGAAGATGAAAAACGGAGATTTTAAGGCCCGAAGACAAAGTTGTAGTAATTTTGTTGCGGTTGAGTGGGAGCTTAATCGAGATGGATGATAAAACTTGAAGACGAACAGTGATTACGACATCTCGTAGTCAAAACGAAAAATTAAACCATGACAATTGGATATAATGTGCCAATTTGTTTAATTTGTTTTGATGCATGCTTTATTTATTTAATTTGATTAAATATTTGATTGCATGAATGTCGTAATGAAAAATCTCAACTCAGAAAATTACTAAGTATGTTTTAAATATAATTCGGTATTTTATTCTAGATAATAAAATTGAATTATTTGGCCTCCATGATTTATTTGTTTGTGAAGTCTTTTGGCTACGCATTGACAAGCGCCTTTCTCCCTATCGGATAGGCCTAAATATACGTTCACATGAACAAAATCCCAAAAAAATGATTGTGGATTATTATTAGTGGCGGTATTGACCCTCCCATCGAGTGGCTTACTCAAAACGAAGTAATAATCCTGTATTTAATCATGGTTAATACTTAGGTATAAAATTGGCATTTTATTACTCCCAATCGGAGTCCCTACCGATTTTATATGGTCAAGTGGGAGCCGACTATTAATTTTTGAAATTAAAAGTTTGTAACTGTTCTTGTTTGTAACTTGCTTAAATGTGTTTGCATAAACGTCCACACTCATCATGGGCTCATGTGAATTGTTTTAAGATGTCGGCCGATTAATGTTATATATATATTTTTTGAGACTTTAATATAAAGCATGATCGAAATTTGTGTTAATCTTTGCGAATCGATGTATGTATTGATGCAATGTATGTTTTATTTCAGTTCAGCATGTCGTCTCCTTTTAATCCACTGTTTACAATACTTAAAGATAACAAATGGCTAGGTGTACCATCTTGGCTTCAATGTCAGATGTGTTGCAACACCAATACCAAGACATGGAATCTGCTTCTGATATGATGCTAAACCTTAAGGAGATGTTCTCACATCAGAATCGTACGGCTAGGCAAATCACCATGCGAGACATGTTATCGCTGAAAATGGTGGAGGGAACGCCCGTAAGGGATCACGTTCTCAAAATGATGGGCTACCTCAACAAGTTAGAGGTACTTGGAGCGGAACATGATGCGGAAACGCAAGTTGATTACATTCTCCATTCTCTACCGTAGAGCTTTGAGCAGTTCCAGTTGAACTATACGATGAATAATCAAGAGTTCACGTTGGCACAGCTCTTACAAGCTTTGGTATCGGCGGAGACACTCATGGGACACCAAACTCAAATCTTGGTGCCAAGCGGTGTTTCAATTGCGGTGAGAAAGGACATTGGAGGACGGCCTGTCCCAAGCCAAAGAAGGTCGGGAAGAAAGGTAATTCTCTTGCACTTGTTGTTGAAACTTGTTTAGCGGTGTATGCTTCCCATTCGTGGGTAGTGGATACGGGAGCCACTGATCATGTATGTTTCACTTTACAGGGGTTCCAGAAAATCTGGCAACTTAGTGCGAATGAGATCCTCATTACATTGGGCAATGCTATGAGGGTAGCGGCTGTCGCAGTGGGAGATGTGCACCTATTTTTTGAAGATATAGTTTTAGTTTTAAAGGATGTTCTTTATGTTTCCAGTTTTAGGAAGAATTTAATTTCGGTTTCTAAATTGTACGTTGATGGATACTCAGTTTCTTTTAATCATATGGTTGTTATTTTTTGAAACGATGAGTTCATCTATTCAGGAACATTAGTGAATAATCTTTATACTATTCAAAATGCACACCACACCCAAAAGCTTCTTATAACACATCGACTATTTCTAAGAAAAGAACATTTTCTTCAACTGTGAACGAAACACTTCTATGGCATCTAAGACTTGGTTATATTAATCTAAAGAGAATTCAAAGGTTGGTGGCGGACGGCTCGGGTGAGTCTCTCCATGTTGAGACGTTTCCAACGTGTGAATCTTGTTTAGAGGGAAAAATGACCAAGAGGGCCTTCAAGGCCAAGGGGAATAGAACTAATGAAGTGTTGGAAATCGTCCACACTCACGTATGTGGGCCTATGTCAGTTCAAGCTAGATGAGGTTTTGAGTATTTCATAACTTTTACGGATGATTACTCAAGATATAGGTACGTTTACCTTATGCGGCGCAAATCGGAAACCTTTGATAAATTCAAAGAATTCAAAGCTGAGGCCGAGAAATATAGGGGAAAGAGTATCAAGTTCCTACGATCGGATCGTTGGGGCGAATACCTCAGCAATGAATTTTTGACCTACTTTTCAAGTGAAGGGATTGTATCCCAATTGACCGCACCCGGTACCCCTCAACAAAATGGGGTTGTGGAACGAAGAAATAGAACTCCTTTAGAAATGATCAGATCCATGATGAGTTATTCGGAGTTACCCAAGTCATTTTGGGGCTATGCCTTGGAAATCGGCTCACATTCTAAACTTGGTGCCATCCAAATCGGTTCCTAAAACTCCTACAGAATTGTGGACCGGGCGTAAGCCTAGTTTGAGGCACATAAGAATATGGGGGTGTCCGGCATATTTGTTGGATAAGGAAGCCGGAAAATTGGATCAATGTTCGGAATTGAGATTGTTTGTAGGATACCCTAGAGGAACGAAAAAGGATATGTTCTATAGTCCCAAGGACCAAAGAAAAATAATTAGTACGCATTCTAAGTTCTTAGAAGAAGACTATGTGAACAATTGATTAGGGTCATAATTGCATTTTTTTGCATCCATTTCTACATGGTTTTGATGTGCTTATGTTCATATTTGACCCTAAAATGCTATACTTTGTGCATTTAACCCTTTTTGGCTAGAAAGTTGTGTTTTATAGTGAAAACGAGCAAAATCAGATAGAGACGAGGAAGTTCATAAAAGTCCAGAAATTGTGAGTTGATCCAATAGAGGCAAATTATATACCATGTCGAAGGGTTCGAAGAGAGGGTCACAACGGAAAAAGAATCGAGTCAATCAGAGCTCTAGAACTCAAGATATGAAGAAAATGAGGAAGTCGAGGATCGATCAGACGAGGCGATGCTGGGCTCATGCGCAACCAAGCCTGGCTCGTGCGACCACAAGCCCAGATTCGTGCGCCACATCTCTGGTTCGGGCGATGGAGGAGAGAACGAATGCTCGCACGAACCGGACTCGTGCGGCCACTTTAGTGCATTCGTGCGATGCCCCGGCTGGATCCATTTTCGAGGGCTATTTCGTCTTTTTGCGTGTTTAATGAAGGGCATTTTGGACTAAACATTGTGGGCACTATAAATACTCCAACGATCAGATTCTCAAGGCAATCGACAAGTCATAATTCAAGTTCTTAGATTAGATTACAGAGAGAGAGGTAGTTACTAATTGGGCTTTTAAGATTTCTTCTTACGATTTCGTCAATAACTTTTGATCTACCGCTTTGATCGTTGATCCGTTTATTCCTGCATTCTCGTCTTAGCTAGAGCTACGTTTCTACCGATTGAATTTCAATTTCCAATGCCGGATCATTTTCTAGCATTTTAGAGGTAACTTGTATCTTTTTAATTCTCATTGTAATAGATAATCTCTTCACATTTCTTGTATGATGATGATTGTTACTCGCTTAATTGTTCTTTTTTTACCAAATTAGCCATGGGCTAATTCCTTCATGTGTTGGTGTATGACTCCTATGGAGTAATGTGGTGATCATGTTGATCTTTTGAATGCTATGAGTTGTTGTATGATCAATTCTCTACATTGAAGGATTGTATGAATGCTTTGCATGTGTAGTTGATCATAAGGGCCATTAGGGAGTTAGTCTCATATGAGAGTAGAGCTATTTTCCTAAATCTTCTTGTATTAGTGAATTGGAAGGACAATTAGAGGCTTTGATGTGCATCTAGGGAGACCTTTTTGCATGTTAGAGCGGCTAGCCGATTGATTGTACAATACATCATTGCATGATTAAGGGATACTTTACCATGTGAAACGTAGGATAGTACACAACACATATCTCTCACATTTGCTCACTTTGCAACCCAAGGTGATAGGTAGTTTACTCTTTTGACGCATTAGTAGACAATAGACACCTTTCCCCTTTATTGCTTTGTTTGCTTTTCGAATTGAAACAACAAATTTCCCTTACAATTCCCCATCTCCCTACGGTTCGATATATATTAAACTTGGTCAAACTTGCCACGACAATAGCGAACACATACACTTGCGTGAGGACATATTTTCCATTGAACAACAATAGAAAGCCCAAAAGTGAGATTACCTTAGATGAAATAAAAGGGTCTAATCCTATACCAAAGGTATAAATTGAAGTACCATGCGACACACCAACACAACGGGACCCTCGTCGTAGTGGGAGGGTTATGATACAACCCGAGAGATTCATGTTCGTGGGAGAGTCGTCTGACTTGGTCCCCAGGGAAAATGAATTAGACCCATGGACATACGACGAAGCACTCTAAGACAAGGATGTAAATTCTTGGCAAACAACAATGAAAGACGAGATGGGGTCTATGCAAATGGATGTCAAGACAGCTTTCCTTAATGGAAGTCTTGAAGAAGAAATCTATATGTATCAACCCGAAGGCTTTATTGAAAAAGGCCAAGAGCACCTTGTATGCAAGCTTAAGGGGTCTATCTACGGACTTAAGCAAGCATCGCGAGCTTGGAATCAATATTTTGATCAAGTAATGAAATTTTATGGTTTTGATAAAAATGAGTTTGAGAGTTGTGTGTACAAGAAATGTGTTGGAACTGTCGTAGTACTCTAGATACTATACGTAGACGTCATTTTGCTCATTGGAAACAATGTAGCGGTGTTATCAGACGTGAGGGTATGGTTGTCAAATCAGTTTGATATGAAGGACTTAGGGGAAGCCGGTCTTATCTTAGGGATCAAGATTACTTGAGATCGCAAGAAAAGAATGATCGGCTTATCGCAAGCTTCATACATAGACACTGTTTTGAAATGATTCAGCATGCAGAATTACAAGAAAGGGTTTTGTACATTTTAGACATGGAATTCATCTATCAAAAGAAATGTGTCCGAAGACACAAGAAGAGATAGATTGCATGATAGCTGCTGTGTACGAGGCCGAATATCTGCTTTGTCGTGGGCATGATAGCACGATATTAAAGTAACCCCAGGAAAGAGCATTGGACGGCTGTTAAAAACATTCTGAAATATCTCAAGAGAACTCGAGATAGAATGTTGGGTTATCAGTCAGATAGTCTAATCCCCGTCGATTATTCGGTCTCAGATTTCCAATCAGATATAAATTCCATATAGATCTACCTCGGGTAATGTGTTTCGTTTGGGGAAGGAGCCATGATATGGTAAAGTGTGCATCACTGATCCTACCATGGAAACCGAATAAGTAACTGCTTATGGAGCAGTGAAGGAATCGGTTTGGCTCAAGATCTTCTAAGTGGACTTGGAAAAAATTCCGAATTTGTCTAGCATTGTAATGCTAGGGCACTTGCAAATTCAAGGGAACTAAGAGTCCACAAGGCCAACAAACACATTTAAGGATATACCATCTTAGACGAGAAATCACTAAGAGAGGAGGTGAAGAGATGAAAAAGATCGCATCGGAAGACGACCTAGTTAATCCTCTCACAAAGAGTCTGCCTCTATGTACATTCGAGAGACATGTGGGAGGAATGGGTGTCAAGTGTGTTGCCAATCTACTTTGAGTATAAGTGGGAGAAATTATTAGGACATGTGTAAGACATAGATATGTTGTAGTATACTTTAAAACAGACTTTGAGTATAAGTGGGAGATTGTTAGGGTTATACTAGAAAGTATGCTTTTACTTTGTATAACTAAACTGAATCTTTGAGCTTTATCTGAAATAAATCTTTTATCACTGTGCTTTAGATAATATGAATATTATTTATCTATTGCAATCAGTTCAAATATAATAGTACAAGTTACACTATAAATAAATGTGGTGATCCCCGGATTACTCACAGCAAGATCACATTATCAGTGTCTTGTAACAAGTACTAAATTCACAACCTAGATGGAATTTGAACACCCATTGGTAAACGGTTGATGTGTAATTCCAGATTGGCTTATCTTGACCAAGGGATTACACTAGTGAATGATGATACATTGAAGAGGACCTACACAGAGGTAATTCTTCCGTACTGATTTATGGGATGAAGAATTAGACCTCAGTGGTCTGTCCCTTAAATAGGACTGTGTGTGATCCATGCGTGATACTTTATTTTGTTATGGGTAGAGAGTCAATAAGACTCAATACTTTGCATCTTGGGTGACTCCATTGAGAACATGACAGTTGCTAAGATTTAATACAGAGGAACGTGTGCTTGGAGAGTCTTGCATGATTAGTCCCCTTGGTGGGCTCTAAACCTTCGTCATACTAAATCTTGCAAGTGGAATTTGTTTCCGGTATGATGATAAAGAAGAGTTGTCCTTACTCCAAGGTTAAGATGTTAAATTAACTAAAGCGTTCAGTAGCTTGATTAATTAACTGACAAGAGAATCTTAAACACGGGAAATAATGACCGGGAGCCATATGATTGTAATATGGGTTAAGATGGATAGTGCAACATTAATCCTATAGTGGAGTGAGATTAATGTTAATGGGTTGAATGACATTGTGCTCAATGTTAGAATTCAAGACCCACTAGGAGGTTCAAGATTATCAAGATTATAATTTGATATTCATGATTATCAAGATTTGAAATATTAGATATTCAAGATATTCAAGATCTTGTATTCTCATTATAAATATGAGATGATACAAGACTTCATGATCATCACAATAGAATTAAGATCTTCGAAAATCTTGAGGATCATAGGGCAACAAAATTATTTTCTTCCTTGTGTTGTGATTATTCGTGTGGCCTCCCACCGGGTGTACGAATAAGGACAAGAGAATACTTGAGAAGGTTTTTGGGTTTATCAAGTTAAGGGTCTCAAGAAGGACGCCTTCAAGTTCATTGTTGATACTACTTGGCTCTAAAGGATCTCAAAGGATGCCTTTGATCTCAACAGCCTTGTGAAAGCAGCTCAATAAGGACGCCTTTTGTCGCAGAAATTGTCTTTTCTCCAAGAGGTATAATATACTAAATCCCTTAGTTCTGCATGTTTAGGGCTTTATGTGATATTATATGATTCATATGTTTTGCATGCAAAGCCTGTTGTTGGATATACAATTGTTTGATTTAATTATGTTTAAATCATGATATTAATTGTAGGTTTAAATTTGTATTTAGCGTAAATCCCGAATAGATCCGCGTTTAATTCCCCAACAAAGCGAAGGCATGACTTCTCTCATAGGGCACATATGAGGATGGCCCCCTATGTTGAACCCTTCTGTCAGGTCTTCTGACAGTTGGTTCATGCCAATTTACTCTCTGAGATTGTCTCCAAGGAGATGATCTATGCTGAGAGTAATCATACTGAAGGTTATTCCTCTGTGACAGATTTTTCCTTTCAGAATAGTATATGTGAGTGTGAGGATTAGGGGGTAAGTAAGCTGCTCTAGCCTTTTCAATAGGCGTACTTGACATTACTACCTTCCTTTGAGGTTTAGCATGCCCTTTACCCTTATATTGTGTCTGTCTGAGATTCTCAGTAGACCTTACAAACACTTTCTCTCCAATACTAGTAGATGCAGTGTTTTAGAGGACCTTCTGAAGATGTAGAAGGAAAGAATCCTATCCCATGTCTATTATCAGTGGTATTCTGAAGGCATAAAATTTCCTCCATGGCAAGAGAGGGTTTATTCAGAGCCTCAATTTTCTAAATAGACTTTCTTCAGAATTCTCAGCATGTTTACATGACCGAATGAGAGTCTTGATTTGAATTACTAGCTCATTGTTTTCAGAGGCTAGTTTTATATAGTCATTAGTTGGTCCCCTGATCAGCTCATCCTTTCGACTGAGCTAACTTTTGAGTGTTTTCACTTCATTAGTCAGGGCAATGGTGTGGGAGGCTGAAGTAAGGTCTGCCTTATTCTCAGATTCAATTAGCTTTGAATTCTCTACAGCTAGGTTCTTATTTTCCTTTTCAAGAGTGAGGTATGCTTCTTGCAGCCCGGAGAAATCAACCATCAATTGTTCTAGAGAGAATTGAAGGTTGGGGTCCACTGCTGAATCTGAGCTAAGGTCAGGTGAGTGCACTAATAATTGACAAGGGTTAGATTGTACCTCAGGTTCTTCTGTGGCCATGAGGCACATGTCATCATCACTACTGTCTGAGAACATTTCATCAGATGAGCTTGCAGCCTGATAATCTTCAGCCACCATTACTCTTCTTTTTAATCTTCTGTCTCTTTTTGCTTATCTCTCATTTCTTTCCTTTGAACTTAACTGTGGGCAATCATATTGGAAGTGCCCTGACTTCTTGTGTTGGTAGCATTTCTTGTTGTCATCATTTTCCTCCTTATCCTTCCTTCTGGAGGTTGGCTTTGAAGAGGATTCCTCCTCTTCCTGATATCTCTTGGTGTCCTTCTTTTCATCAGGCTCCCTTTCATTACTTTGAGTTGATCTTGGCTTGAAGTTTCTCCTCTCCTTGGTATCCTGATAGTACATTTTGTACTAAATCTGGAGTTTAATTTTTCAAATCTTCTAGCTAACAGATTTATTTCTTCCTTAAGTTCTTCCTTGCTTTGAGATTTGCAGGGGTTGCTTGGCTTCTTGATTTTGGAAGGTTAAGCATCAGAGCTATTGGCCTTGAATGCCACTCCTTTCTCAGATGAGGAAGGCTCTTCTGTGGCCCTTTTTTTGTTAGGATCAAACTCATAGGCCTTTAGCTCAGAAAACACCTGCAGCATAGACATGTTAGATAAGTCCTTGGTGTGTTGCATCATCATTGAGTAGACATCCCATCTGGGAGTGAATCCCCTGAGAATTTTCAGAGAAACTTCTCTCTTGGTATACACTTTCCCAAGAGAGTTGATCTCATTCATGATGTCAGTGAACCTGCCATCAAGTTGATCCATGGTTTCATTTGATTCCATTGGGAATATTTCATATTTCTGAACAGCTACTGATAGTTTATTTTCTTTTATCTTATCAGTACCCTCACACATGAGAGCCAAGGTATCTCATATCTCTTTAGCAGTAGTACAGTGGACAACCCTTCCCATGACAGAGTCCGGAATGGTTGTGTATAATATGTTCATTGCAATGAAATTGAGATTGTGCCTCTTTCTCTCATCAGCAGTGAAGTCATCTTCATCTTTTGGCCACTCATCTCTAGGGTCAACTATAGTTTCAGTTGAATTCCTAGGATTTGTAGTCATAAATGTCAATGGACCTCTGGTGATTACTCTGAGCATTTCATCATGAACACGGTCTAGGTGAGCCCTCATTCTGATTTTCCAAAAATTATATCCTTCCACAGAGAACTGATGCAGCTTGTGATGAGACATATGGTTGAGAGGATTAGTTCCCATATTGGAATCAGAGCTTCCTACTACATTTGTTGTAGTTCCTATTGGTGTATTTCCTGTGTTGACAAATCCTTCTACATGAGTAGACATCTTGACAGGGTGGTTAGATAGATCAGTTCAAATGACCACTAAAATAGCAAAGCAGTGGTTCCTAGAACCCCTGCTCTGATACCACTTGTTGGTCCCATATAGACAAAACAGGTGTATGGGGGGAATACACATTTGTTAACAAATTTTTAGTTTAAACAACACACACACAGTGGACTGTAAGTCCCCTGATATTCTACAATAGTGGACTGTAAGTCCCCTGACAGGTGATCAGTATTTTTTAAAGACAACAAGTCTTATTAGCAGCAAATTAAAGTTAACACCCTTTTTGAAAGATCTCAACACACATAAACATACAAAGTAGTAAGGACACAGAAGATTTATAGTGGTTCAGAGTTAAACTCTCCTACATCCACTTCCATAATTCAAAAGGAGAATTCCTTAACCTTAAGAATTCCTTGATTTAGAGTGTCAATGTGCACTGATCAAGAACAAAGCTTGGTCTTGATTGTTGATGGGCGAGCTACTCGAGGCAAATCAGGGAATCAAGATATCACCTAGGAGGCCGCCCGCGAGCTTGCCAGAGTTCCAAGCGCACCCCCGAGCACCGGATCGTAGGAGCTCGCCTGGGTGCTCACCTCTGAGCTCGCCCAGGTGCTCATCTCTGAGCTCGCCCGAGTGTTCATCTCTGAGTTCGCCTATGAGCTCGCATGATAGTCTATAGGACCCCGATGGTGCGCTCTTTTTCCCTCCGTCTGGTTTATCCACAAGGGTGGTTTACGGTGAGGTTTTTAATGAGGCCCATCTAGTATAATGCATAGTAGTAGGACGAGGCACAACATAAGGAGCAGTGCAAGGGACCAGGACGAGGGTTACGGACCCTCGTCAACACCGGAAGCCATATAGGCTCATAAGGTGCCGTCTCACACTAGCACATCTATAAATAAGACATCTCTTGTAACTATTGGGGGATTCCCACATTTTCACAGTTAATACAACCCCTACTGCAATATTTCTCTCTAAAAAAAAACTCTCTCCCTCCCTAAGAACATAAAATCATAAGATTATTGTTTGGTAGAATTAATTCATTGTGAAGCCACATAAACAAACATCGATTAACAAATTCTATCAACAATTTGGCGCTTAAAGGAGGGTCTCGAGCCTAAAAATTAAAAAAAATTCAAGAACAAAAGTTAGGGTTAGTTTGAAGATTTGAAGATTTGAAGGTGTTCTTGATAAAACTCAAGAACACTTGAAGATACACATACATCTTCATCGCTTGAACGAAGAACCCGGATTTCTGGACAAAAACCCAAATTTTCAGATTTTACGAAATCTGCCCAGGATAAGTTTTCAAACGCACGTGTGTACACGAATAAACCGAATCTCAGATAATTCTTCACACGTGAGGCTAGATGGAAACTTACGTAGCTCCACCCAAGCTGGACGACCTCCACCCCTGCGACCTCCCTCCACTCCGGCGACCTTCAACAAGCTACCCCCTCCGAAACCCAAAAATGGCTAACACTCGAGCCGCCAAGGGACAGGCCTCCGCAGCTGCGGGAAGGTCCAAAGGAGGTGACCAAAACCAGGCCGAGGTGGAGACCTCACACCAGGTGGTGGAGACATCACAACAACCTCCCCAGAAGAGCACCGCAGCTCCGCGACCTCCGCGAGTTGCGGTGACCCAGGAAGACTTGGCCCCCGCCCTGAGGGACCTGGCCAGCAACCCTGACGAGCTCCAACTCACCATCACGACCTTAGAGAGGTTGCAGCAGAGACAGCAGGACGAGCTCGCCCTGGTACCCAGGCGAACTCCAGCTGCCGAAGCCGGGGAGCAGACCTGGCCCACCCAGGGCACCCAGACCAGGGGGGATTACAGAGCCCTTCCCACCGAGCAGGAGGCGAGCTCGGCACAAGCTCGCCAGTGTAGGGAGAGGACCGGCAAGGCCAAAATGGTGGAGGAGAATCCCGCTCCTTACACCGCAGAGGAGTCGGCCTACACCGGGGCTTCTAGCACCCACCAATCACAGAGGAGAGAAGTCCTCCAAGGCCGCCTGGGCCCGAGATACGAGGAGAATGAGCGTACTGTGGCCCCAGCTGCGTCTCACGGGGACTCCGACCAGCAACCGCGCAGGTCCACCCACGAAAGGTTGAGGAGGCCTGCCACTGACCGACTAGGCCCCCATGGCGGACGTCAATTCCAGCTCGCCACTGAGAAGCCACCCCAAAATGAGGCACCTCGGGGACGTGCATCCGCGAGACGCACGACCTTTGAGCAACCTCCGCTGGAGGTGACCCGTGATGACGAGCTGACCTCACTGAAAAAGGCTGTCGAAATGCTACAAGCTCAAGTAGCAGCCAAGTCTGGCGGACCTGACGCCGCGACTCTCCCCACATATCCATTGGCACCCGCCATCCTCCGCGCACTGGTCCAGAAGAAAATTCAGTTCCCGATGATGTCCGCGTACGAGGGTAAATCTGACCCGAAAGTCCACCTGGCCAAGTACGCGGACTTCATGATTTCGGTTGGCGCCACCGACTCCACCCAGTGCCGGAACTTCCCGTTGACCCTAGGGGATCGAGCTCACCGCTGGTTCTCTCCACTCGCCCCGGGGTCAATCTGCTCATTTGGCCAACTTTCACGGGAGTTTTTAGCCCACTTTTTGGGGTTCGGATCCTACCTTACCCAGAAGTACCGACTCGCCAACATCCATCAAGGCGAGGGCAAGACCGACCAGCAGTACTTGGAAAGGTTTGACAAAATCCTGCTGGAAGGCGAGCCGGTGAGCGAGGACACCAAGGTCGTCACAGCGATGACCGGGTTCAAGAGGGGCACCAACCTCTGGAAAGAGATGCACCTCGCATGTCCTAACACTTACACTGAATTCCGTCATAAGGCGGGGGTGTTCGCGGCCATGCTGGAAGCACTGCTCAAAGAAGTTGGTGCCCACGAGGAAAGGAAACTCTACGGGAAGAAGTCTGGGGGCACCTACAAAGCTCCCCGGAACTTAAAGGCCTTTGGCGAGGGAGACGAGCTCAAAGAAAAGCTCAATCAGGTCCTCACTGTCTCCGTTGACCACGTCTTCACTGTCGTCAAAGGCAAGGCCATGCTGGAAGAGCCAAGGCGGATCCGCCAGGACCGCACGAAGCTCAACCCCAACAAATTCTGCGCCTACCATCAGGCCATCGGCCACTTCACCAGTGAATGCTGAGACCTCCTCAAACAACTCTGGAAATTTTACAAGGACGGGAAGCTGGCCGAGTTCGTGAAGAAGGCCCCAGCCAAGAGGCCAAGGTTTGAGAGGAGGGCTACCTCCGATGATGAGGAGGAGGAAGCGGACCAACCTGGTCCCTATAACAGACGGAGGGCACCTCCCCAGCCTCAGCAAAACACGGAGCCCACCCGAGAACTCTTGGTTCTCGAGGAGGAGATCGGAGCTGCTGGAGGTCTCCAGGACGGGGGATCCTCCATATCCAGGAGAAAGAGGAAGGTCGAAATCCAGGTCATAAACCAAGTCCAGGAGGGCAGCTCCGGCCCCAGGTCCGTCTCGCAGCTTACTGATGAGCTGACGTTTTCCTCGGCGGACCTAGAGGGGATACTGATGACCCACAACGACTCGTTGGTGATAACCGCCAACATCATGAACGTCCGAGTTCACAGGCTACTTGTGTACACCGGCGCATTCACCAACATTCTCTTCCAATCCACTGTGGATGCCTTAGGTGATTTTGAGTCGTATCTGGAACCTAGTAATGCTAGGATAGTGAGGTTAGGAGAAGCTGTAACCGTCCCCCTAGGTAGTGTTAGGTTGAGCGTCCAGCTTGTATCGGCTGAGGATCCCAAAAGGAGACTTACTAGGCTCATAGATTTCCTTGTTGTTGACCAGTAGTCCTCCTACAACGGGTTCCTTGGCCGCCCATTTATTAATGAATTCAAAGTGGCGTGTTCGACCTACTATTACTATTTGAAATTCCCAACTCCAAAAGTTGCCGGAACTATAAAAGGTGACCAGAAAAAGGCCCGAGAGTGCTTACTCGAAATCAAAGATGGCAGGCTCAAAAAGTCTGTTATGCAGGTCCACATCCTCGAAGAGGACGTATAGATTCCTACAGACGAGCCAAGAATCCTAGATGTCATCTCAGTCGAAACTGAGATTATGGAGGAAGGCGATTTGTCAGAAATCAACCAAGGCACTGGACCTGTGCAAGACACACAATCGACACCAATGGAAGATTCGGAAGGAACCCAAGTGTTGAGACCTGCGCAGGAGTCAATACTTGCACAGGAACAACAACCTGCTCCCATGGAGGTGGTCGAAAAAGCCCAAGATGAGGGACCTGCGGGAGGTCAAGAACCAACACCGATGGACGTTGACCCAACTCCCCAAGTCACCCCGCCACCCCAAGTTGACAAAACTCCGGAGGTACTAACAGTTGATGAACCTGCCCAAGCTAAAGGCCAACCCGATGACCTCGAACCACGCATAGGTCACGAACCTGCGCAGATGTCACAAGAAGAATGGGATGAGTTCGTCAGCGACCCGAGGTGGAAAAGTTAAAAGAGAAAAGCCACCCCCATGGAGGAGTTGACGGCACTCCCGGTGGACCCGGAAAGGGACTTGGAACTTTTCATCGGTTCTGAGTTACCTGAACCGTACCGGTCGAGGATGGAGCTGTTCTTAATAACCAACTTGGACGTATTTTCCTGGTCCCACGAAGATATGACGGGGATCCCATTGGAACATGCCTGCCATAGACTTAACATAGACCCGACGAGGAGACCCGTACGCTAAAAGCGAAGAAAATATGGACCAGACAAATACGCAGCTCTAACTGTTGAGGTGGAGAAGTTGTTAGACAACAAGCTTATCAAAGAAGCTTTGTGTCCGTAGTGGGTCGTGAATCCCATCCTGGTGAAGAAACACAATGGGACGTGGAGGCTCTGCATTGACTTCACGGACCTGAACAAAGCATGCCCGAAGGACAACTTCCCACTGCCTCACATCGACCAGCTGGTGGATAGCACCGCAGGCCATGAGATGATGACATTCATGGATGCTTTTGCTGGCTATCACCAGATAGCTCTACACCCAGATGACCAGGAACATACGGCGTTCTACACCAACAAGAACATGTATTGCTGGGAAAGGATGCCATTCGGACTCATCAACGCCGGAGCCACCTACCAAAGATTGGTGAACAAAATGTTTGACCAACACATTGGCGAATCCATGAAGGTGTACGTAGATGACATAGTTGTCAAGAGTCTGAAGAAGGAGGACCACCTGGATCACCTAAAACAGACTTTCGACATACTGCGCCACTACAACATGAAGTTAAACCCCAAAAAGACCAGCTTCGGCGTGCACTCCGGAAAGTTCCTGGGGCATCTACTCAGCCAAGGTAGAATATAGGTCAACCCGACACAAGTCCAGTGCATAATCGAGATAGTTATACCCGTCTCCGTCCAAAAAATTCAAAGGCTGACTGGGTGCATGGCAGCCCTGAACAGATTCATCTCCAGGTCCGGCGACCAAAATCATCCATTCTTCGAGGCGATTAAGGCAAACACACGGAGGTACAAAGAGGCGGCCAAAGCCAACAAGCTCCATCTCAAAAATCACTTCGTGTGGACAAGTGAATGCCAACGGGCCTTCGAAGACATCAAGACATACCTGGCAGATACGCAGGTCCTGTTAAAGCCGATACCTGGGGAGAAGCTGTATCTATACCTAGCCGCGTCGGAGGTGGCCATCAGCTCCGTCCTGGTCCGAGAAGAGGCGAAAACACACCTACCAGTGTACTACGTGAGTCAAGTCTTACATGAAGCTGAGTTGCGGTACACCCCAACAGAGAAGCTGGTTTATGCACTGGTGATGAGTGTTAGAAAATTGAGGCCTACTTCTTTGACCACGCGGTTGAGGTGCTGACAACGTTTCCACTTAGTCAAATACTACAGCGCCCAGACACCGCCGGACGCCTGCTGAAATGGTCAATAGAGATCAGCCAATACGGTATAACCTACGCACCCCGATCAGCGATCAAGGGACAAGCACTCGCCGACTTTATCGTCGAGCTAACTTTCCCACAAGATCCAACGAGGGGGAGTATAGCTCTGTGGCACCTCTACGTGGACGGATCATCAACCAGCGTAGCAGCAGGCGCCGGTGTGGTCTTGATCAGCCCAGACAGACAAGTCTTCACTTCCACAATCCGGTTCGACTTTCGAGCAACCAACAACGAGGCGGAATGTGAAGCACTTATAGCGGGACTTAGGTTATCATTAGCTGTGGGGGTAACCAATCTTCAAGTTTTTGGAGATTCCCAGCTAATAATATCCCAAGTTCGGGGGGAATATGAGGCAAAAGACCAGCAGATGATGACCTACCAAAAGATAGCCGCGCACTTGATCTCGATGTTCACACATGTCTACATCAACTAAATACCGCGGCTAGAAAACACACAAGCAGATGCCTTAGCCCAGCTAGCTACTAGCAACGGCGAAGCCGAGTTCACGGAGGTTGTAATCACCACACTAAAAAACCCCTCGACGTCCGATTATAAGATAAATCAAACCTCGAGCGGGGGGCAGGAGGATGGTGAAGATTGGTGCACTCCAATCCAAAAATACTTAACAGACGGAACAACCCCCGTGGACACCTGGGAAGCTAGCTGACTAGTAAAGCAAGCTGCCAGATATACGCTGCTGGATGGCCAACTCTACAAACGTGGATTCTTTCTACCCCTACTCAAGTGCCTAACTAAAAAGCAGGGGTCCAAAGTGTTAGAAGAAATTCACGAAGGGATTTGTGGGAGTCACGCTGGGGGGTAAGCATTGGCATACAAGACGATCAGGCAGGGCTACTACTGGCCCACTCTTCACAAAGATGCCATCAGCTTCGCTCGAAGGTGCCGAAAGTGCTAACTTTTTGCACCTAACATCCACTCCCCAGCCAACCAGCTGAAATCAGTTTTCAGCCCATGGCCTTTTGCGAAATGGGGAATCGACTTGATCGGCCCATTTTCGCCTGGTAGAGGCGGTGTAAAGTTTGTTGTTGTAGCAGTAGACTACTACACTAAGTGGGCTGAAGCCGAAGCTCTCACAACAATAACCCAAGAAAGGATGATCGACTTCATATGGAAAAACCTGATCTGCAGATTTGGGCTTCCGCAGTCGATCATCACGGATAATGGAAGGCAGTTCAACGGACAAAAGTTGAGAGACTTCTGCAATTCATGGAACATCAAGAACCACTACTCAACACCATACCATCCCCAGTCAAACGGCCAGGTCGAGGCGGTGAACAAGATTCTGAAACACATATTGAAGCTTCGCCTCGAGGAAAAGAAAGGGAGCTGGGCAGACGAACTCCCGGAGGTCCTATGGTCTTATAGAACTTCCTATAGGGCCAGCACTGGGGAGACCCCGTTTGCCCTAGCCTTCGGGACTGAAGCCGTGGTCCCGGTTGAAGTCCAGAACAAGACTTGGAAGGTGGTGGGGTATGATGAGGAAAAGAATGACGAAGCCATGGCAGTAGAGAAGGATCTGATCGAAGAAACCAGAGCTTCGTCAGAAATGAAGAACACCACCTACAAGCGTAGAGCAGAAAAGTACTACAACTCTCAGGTCCGAGACCGAAAATTCAAGGTCGGAGACCTGGTGTTAAAAAAAAATTGATGGCCCCACCAGGTGTATTCGGTTCAAACTGGGAAGGACCGTTCCTAGTCACCACAGCCTGGCCAAACGATACTTACGACCTAGAAGACACGGAAGGCAAAGCTTCGTCATACACCTGGAGCGCGGCACACCTAAAAAAGTTCTACCAATAGACTAGAATCCTGTAATAGACTAGTCAAAAGTTTGCATCAGAAATGTCGATGGCAACCGATGTAAATTACGCTGCTATAAAAAGTCAGAAAAATTCAAAAAAATTCCCAAGTGTTTGGACCTGTGCAGCTCTCCAACCAGGCGAGCTGCACCAGGTCGCCCACTGCTCCAGGGAGCTCGCCAAACCCAGCTCGCCCACATGCTCAAAAATCCGCAATGCGCAAGGACCAAGGTCCCAAACGTTGTAATCAAATAGCTCGAAGGCAAAGGCCAAAGTGCCCAAGGTCGCGAAAGTACCCTTCATAATGGGTTGCTAAGCACCTACTGCCATAAGTTAGAAAAATTCGCAAAAAAGACAAAAAACTTCTAAGGCAAGGTTCATGAAACTCAATAGCCCAACGTGAATCAATCTAAGTGCAGTCCGCTGCCCTAAGTGGTCTAAGACGGACGATTCGCGGCCCTAAGCGGTATAAGACGAAGAATACGCGCTCTAAAAATAGAGGTACAATTCGTAGTCGAAAGTGACGTAAAACGAACGATTCGCTTCTCAAAATAGAATAAGACGAACAATTATGTACTAGGAAAATAAACAAAAACGAGCTATTTCAAAAAATTATAACGTAAAAGCGCAAAGACGTAAATGAAAATAGTTGGACAAAAAATGCTCGACTTATATTCAAAAGCTACTTAAGAAATTTTCAAGTCGAAAATATACTTGAAAAATTCCTAAGTATGAGTAGCAATGCTGGCCACAAAGGCCGACCAGCTGGCCATCTTTGAACTACAAAAAGCTCCTTCTGGGCGAGCTGCACGTGCCCGGCGAGCTAGATCTACTTGAAACAAAAATCAAGAGCTACAAAAATGGAGCTCCTTCTGGGCGAGCTCCACAACCTGGCGACCTATCATAACTCGGAAAATAAAAACTAAACTAGGAAAGTATTAGAAAAACCAGCCTAAGCCTCGGGATCGGCGACCTCTGGAGCAGGGGCGACCAGGCTGATGGGAAGGGCAAGCTCGACATCCGAGGTGATGTTCCCAGAGAGTCCACTGGTGTCGAGCTCACTTACGTTGATCATCGCATCCCCGCAGACCTCCTGCATCTGCTCCATCGTCGGCGGGACCTCGCCTCCAGCATCCCCCTCAGCCTCCTGGGCAAGGTCCGCAGTCAAGACCTGCTTCGTCTGAATGATGTTGAATTTTTTACGAGCAGCGTCAAGATTGATCCCATAACCCGCGAGGTCTCTGATGTTCAGCTCCGTGCCGGGGGGATCGTGGACTTCTCCAAGCAATCTTCGAATTCGCTGACAAGGGCTTCCCACTCACTATCATTATTAATATGCGCCCACTGGAAGGAGCGGATAACCTCAGCAAAGCATAGCACGAAGCCCTTGTCAGTGGCGACCACCTCGGAGAGAGCTCCAATGCCTCAGGCGTGATGGCAACTTAAGCTCAGCGATCTCTAGGGCCTTGGCGGCGACCTCCTCCCGCAGCCTCTGACACTCTTCTGAATTCCCTCGGCTCTGATCCCAAAGGAGCCCTACCTCAACCCGAGTCAGAGCGAGCTCCTCATCCCGATTGGCAAGTGTTCAGCGAGCTTCTTCGAGCTCGGCCTGTTGTTGGCAGAGGTCGGCTTGAAGTTTCTCTACTTTCTTAATGGTGAGCCGCTCCGCCTCCAGTGAGGCCTTTGCCTTCGTCTCCGCCCTCGCGAGCTCTTCGAGAGCCTTCTTCCGCTCGTCACCCCGCCCTCTTCGTATCGTGGCGAGCTCTGTCCACGGCAGTGATCTCATCGGTGACGAGCTGGGCCGCCGCCATCGCTGCACAGGCATAGTGCATCGCCAACCTCGCCTTGTCGGTGGGCTTTTGCCTCTCGATCATGGCGAGCTCCGAGGTGGAGAGGTACTTGGGGGCCTCAGTAAATATCCGGCGAGCTGACCCCTCCGGAAGATCCCTTGACGAGCTCAGGGCCTTGCACCGCTCGGCGGTGTGAAGAGATTCAGGTCGTTGCGGGAGCTCGGCAGGAGTATACCTGCACATGCTTGAATCAGTTAGCAAAAATCATGAAAATCACAATGGCTTCCAACTTCAAAAGAGGTCGCCCACTTACCCGAACCTATCAGGGTTGAGCCCAAGAAGGGTATCATCCCGAATAGGGACCCCGTAGGGAGACGGCGAGGGCGCACTCTGAGGAGTTGGAGGCGCTTGAGAAGGTTGAGTAGTGAGAGCTCGCCCTGACCCAGCTTGTGTCGATCCGTAGCCGCCCTCAGCCCTAACTCACTTGGCGGGGCGAGCTTCTTCTTCACTTACCCGCGAGCCATCCCCTCGGTGGAGAGCTCGCCTCTCCTGGTGAGGTGGAGGGGGTTGGGTGCCCCATTCAAGGTCCGAACCTCGGCCCGGCCCTTTCTTAGCGCTGGCGACCTTCTCCTTTGTTTGGGGAGGCGCTGATGTCCTCTGAGAGCCAGAGCCCCCAGCCTTATCAGCGGCTATGGCGAGCTCCAACTTCTTCGTGGCATCCAAGTCCACTCCCGAGGGGATGCCTTCCCTCCCCGGATGAGGTTTACCCATCCTCAGCTGCCGAGCTAGGAAGTGGTAGGCTTCGGAAGTTTCAACGGATGGGAGCTCGGCAGCGGGACCTACACCTGCACGATAAATGATCAAGTAAATTCGGTGACCTCGACGTATGAGGCAGCGAGCTGTGGGAACTTCATAATGGAAAAGTTTAAAACCTTGAGCAGCGAGGTGGTGTGGCGAAGTGATGAGGCCGGCGAGCCTGCAGCAGTGATGTTGGCACAAATGTTCAATCTCGCGATCTTTCTTTTCTCGCAAACAACACACTGTCCGCACGAACTCGAAGCCAATTGAAACCTCCGGCTTCCCACGGCTTCACTTGTGGTGCTTCAAACCTGCAAAAAGATAGATTAGATCAGTAATCTAATCCGACGCACATACACTAAGGTACGCCACCTACAGCTCACCTCCCCGTAAGTCTCGGGAGTAGGGATACACCCTCCACGACCGTTAGAAGCTCGCTAATCTCACCCAATAAAGAAGAACTGCTCCTTCCAGTCCCGGATTTTATTTGGGAGGTCGCCTAAGAATTTACCCCCCGGGCGAGCTTGGAAAGAGTAATATCCTTTCCCCTCCCTCACTTGTTGGATCACATTGAAGAGCTCGCTGATCTCCGTCGTGCTCAGCCGATTTTCATAGCCCTCGAGACCGAAAATGGTCAGAGCTGCCAACAGGTTGCTCCATGCGTTCGGAGTAAGCTGTGTGATGGCGAGGCCCGTGTCTGCCAGGAACTGCCCAATGATGGGGTGGAGGGGCAAGGTGAGCCCAGCCTTCAGGGTGTGATAGTTGATAGATGTGAGCCCGGTGGGGGGGGGGAGGTCGGCTCACACCTTCTCCTCAGCGGCATACATGAATATGTCCAGCGGAATACGGAATCGCCTCCGAATATCCGGGAGGGCAAACTCGCTGACGATGCTCTCCACCCCGTTTGCCATGAGGTTGGATTTGCCAGCGGCCTTTCGGATCGGAGCTCGCCGGGGTAGGGGGAAGCTCGCCCCATGGGCCCTCACATATTCGTTCCAATCTAACTCATTCACGACCTCGGTGGGGATTTGATGTTCCGGAAGCTTGGGAAAGGGAAAGTTGATGAAACAGAGGTATTCATAAGTGACCTCCGTCCCCATATCCTCGTCGACCTCTTCGTCGACCTCACGGGCTAGCTCGCCAGCAATGTCGCCGGCCCCAACCTCGACGACCTCCTCCCTGGTATCGGTCTCGGTGACCTCTTCTTCGACCGGGGCCGCAGCTCCCCCAGGAACTCGCTCAGAGTAATCCCAGAGCTCGCGGAGTGGGGATTGCTCGCCGGAAGTAGTAGCCCACTCGCCGGAGTCAGAACGAACTGACCCCAGGAGCTCGCCACTGTCCGGGAAAGTTTCAGAGCTCACCCCAGAGCCCGATGAGACGATCACAGGTGCCTCTTGGGGGTTTGGGCAGTCATCGGTCATTAGTTCTTTGCCCAAATCACGATTCGGAGGGGTACGACTCGAAGAATTCTCAGACATGGTGTAGGCGTCCGAAAAGTTTTGGTTTTCAACGAAAAGAATTTGAAACAAGAAAGAAGAAAAATCTGGATTTCTACCTTGGGAGATGTTCGTAGATGCGTCTGAAGCAGAGAAACGATCGCCAGAAATGCGCTCTGAGAAGTGAAGAAGCAAAGTGAGGAATTTTCTCAATTTCGCCTATTTATAGACGTTGGGCGCGAGCTTGAAATTCCTGAAAGACCAGGGACCTTTTTGCAAAGAAGTTGAAAAGTTATTTTTAGGGGCATGGGAAACAATACCTATGGGCACGTGTGCGATGCCTCGAACTCCACCCGCGTCGACTCGAGAGATCGCCTTGCAGGAGCTCGTCCAAGAGTTCGCATACCAGCTCGCCCACACATGCCACGAGTCATGATGAAGGCGAGCTGGGGGGCAATTGTTGATGGGCGAGCTACTCGAGGCAAATCAGGGAATCAAGATATCACCTAGGAGGCCGCCCGCGAGCTCGCCAGAGTGCCAAGCCCACCCCCGGGCACCGGATCGTAGGAGCTCACCTGGGTGCTCACCTCTGAGCTCGCCCAGGTGCTCATCTCTGAGCTCGCCCTAGTGTTCATCTCCGAGTTCGCCTATGAGCTCGCATGATAGTCTATAGGACCCCGATAGTGCGCTCTTTTTTCCTCTGTCCGGTTTATCCACAAGGGTGGTTTACGGTGAGGTTTTTAATGAGGCCCATCTAGTCTAAGACATAGTAGTAGGACGAGGCACAACATAAGGAGCAGTGCAAGGGACCAGGACGAGGGTTACGGACCCTCGTCAACACCGGAAGCCATATAGGCTCATAAGGTGCCATCTCACACTAGCACATCTATAAATAAGACCTCTCTTGTAACTATTGGGGGATTCCCACATTTTCACAGTTGATACAACCCCTACTGCAATATTTCTCTCTAAAAAAAACTCTTTCCCTCCCTATAAAATCATAAGATTATTGTTTGGTAGAATTAATTCGTTGTGAAGCCACATAAACAAACATCGAATAACAAATTCTATCAACATTGATCTCTAGGATTTTCCTTGAGTCCTAGTCCTCTCAAGGTTTCAGACTGAGAACAACTCAGCTTACTTTCCTTCCACTCCTTGACTTAGACTTATCACAGTTTAGAGGCTTTGAGTGACTTCCAACTGGTGTTGAGATAACCCTTTTACAATGAGAACTAATATCTGGGCTTTGAACTATCTCAGTAGGCTTCTCGGATATTACAGTTGTTTACCAATTTCGTGTCTCACGCAAGTGTACGTGGTAGTTGTAGACTAGGCAAGTTGACCAAGTAATAATATCGAACACAGGGAAATGGGGCAATGTAAAGTAAGATTGTTGTTTTAGGAATCGTATCTAAGAAAGCAATAAAGGATCGGGAGTTTATCTACTAATCTTGGCAAAAATAGTAAAGACTACCCATCACATTTTTTCAAAAGTGAGCAAGAGGAAAGACATACATTAGTGTAATCCTTCTATGGTTCATATGGTGTCTATCTATCCTAATCACGCAAGTTCAATTGAATAATCAATTAAGCAATATCCTTATTAATGTGCCTAGGTCTCCCTAATGCTACTTAACACCCTAATTATGGTGACTAATCACATAGCCAATTCTCATTGTCCTAAGGGAATATCATCAAACACTTAGCATGCATAACCTTCAATAAAGAACATTCATGAAAAGCTCAACTCTCATGTCTTGCTAATTCACTAGGGTTCCAAACATTCAATTGACACAACCAAGCATTCATTCATTACATCAATTAAGAGAATTAATCATTCAATTTCACAAAGCAGTCATAAGATCAATAGAATCACCATACTACTACATATGATTCATACACCAATGCATTAAGAAATTAGTCAATGGCTAATTGAATGAACAAATCTACAAATAAGCTATCTAACATCATCATAACAATGAATATGAAAGAAAATTACAAAGTTCTTACCTTATACAAGGGAATTGAAATGGCTATCCACTACCTTGAAATCTCAACTTGCAATCCAGAACTTGAAATTGAAAACCGAACCATAAAAACGTAGCTCTAGTCAATACAAAGATGCAGGAACAAACGGATCGATAATCCAACGGACGGATTAAAAGTAATTGAAGATTGAATCTAATAAAATCTAATAAACCCACTTTGGTAACCTCTCTTAACTTCTAATCTAAGGAAGAATCTAAGAAAATGAAATGGAAGTGTATGTAATTGTCCTTGGAAATTTGAGCTTGAAGTATATATAGTGCTCTCCCTGCATGTACAAAAATGCCCTTCATTAAAATGTGCAAAAGACGAAACTGCCCCTGAAATCCGAGAAAATGTACTAGGCGCGCAAGCAGATACAGGTGGACGTGCGAGCACGAGATCGCGCGGCTGAGCACGCGCGCAATTCTCACGTGGACCCGAGTGTCGACGCACGATCACCATCAGCTGGACGAGCGAGCTCCTTCAGCTGGGTGTGCGATCAAGACGATTCCGTGCCGGTCGATCTTTGACTTCCTCGTTTTCTTCATATCTTGAGTTCTAGAGCTCCGATTGACTCGATTCTTTTTCCGTTGTGACCCTCTCTTCGAGATCATTAACATGGTATACCATTTGCACAATTTGGATCAACTCACCAAATCTAAACTTTATCGAACTTGCTCGTCTCTTCACTTTTTTGCTTGTTTTCACCTATAAACACAACTTTCTAGCCAACAAGGGGTCAAATGCACAAAGTATATCATATTAGGGTCAAAATATAAACATAAAATCATCAAAACCATATAGAAATAGATGAAAAATGATGCAATTATGACCTTAATCACACCCCCAAACTAGATTTTTGCGCGTCCTTGAGCAACGAAGCGATAAGATAGGGGAATAATTGTATCAATGAAGCATCAAGCACTAATCAAATGCCATGAACATATAACCTAATATCATGCAAGTCTAAAAATGAGACATCATCTAATCACCATCAACAAAGAATTAATAAGCAATATATCAAATCAATGAGTCAAGATCTTCATAAGGAAGTGTTTAGCTCATCACTCAAGTGTTTGAGGTTCTCTCAATCATCACACCACATACATATACTACCATAAGCTTGGCTCAAGTCTAAGTTCTCCACTACTTCAAATGACAAATCATTGACACATCAATGAGAACTTTATCAAGATTGTAGTGTTGGTCTTTGGTAGGGAAGGATAGATATGGACAAAAGTGACTAAGTATGATTAGTAAAGCAAGAAGGAATCAACCATAGAGAACATTCACCTCT
>JAPKLY010000591.1:164194-180639 GCA_026898435.1 Prunella vulgaris
TGATTAGTAAAGCAAGAAGGAATCAACCATAGAGAACATTCACCTCTTCATGCAATAAGCAACTATAATCTTCATGCATTTTCTAATTCACACTTTTCAAGCAATTTGGCTTTCCTTTTTAAACAAGTTGTGATCATACTCACAATACTTTGAAATCAACCTTTCTTTAGGCTTTGCTAGCACTTGCTCTTGAACCTTTCTTTTCACATCAATCCATGCATCGAATTTCTTTCCACTTTAGCAACCATAATCTTCATCATATCACCAATCTTCCTTCCTTCTTTTCACTCTACTAATCATAGGGACAAGAGAGTTCCAAAAAGGAAGGATGAATGACTTAAAGTGTGGTTAGCCAAAGGAAAGGTCTATAGGCTAAAAAATGGTGAACAATGGATCATAATATCATTGGTAGGCTCATAGAGGTTAAGTGACTCAATATAGATAAAAATGGCCTCAAATCATATCATGTGAACTCTTCATCTAATGTAGCCTCCAATAAGACCAAAGCCAAGTTCTAGAGCATAATGTACATGTGTGGAACTCACATCAAAGAATATCATCCGTTCAAGATTAAAATGGGCATAAATGGCTCAAACCTCACGGGTTAATGTTGATCAAGACTCATATCATATCAAAATGCTCAAATCATCAAAGTCTCAAGCATCATAGAATCAATAGCACTCTAAACAAGACATGAATCAAATCATACCTCCACTACATCTAACATGAGCTCTCAACAACATCCATACAACACTAAGACTATCTCATGCATCCATCACTTTAAACTAGCAACAATATGGCAAAAATCAACAAGCAAAACAAGTCATTCTACTAGGCATATGGTCACAAAACATAAAAGAGATACTACAATCATCCTAAACATAGCATTGCAATGAGATTTGCAAAACGAACACATCCCCCAAACTTTTTTGGACCGTGAATCTAAAAAGTTTGGCAAAGTGAAGAAAAGATTATGCAATGCACACAATTAAAGTAAGCTACTAAAAGCATCATTAAAAAATCCAAGACAATTCATCACAATCAAAGGAAACTAAAGCAAACAAACTACCTTAAAATCCTACAATATCAATATAATACCAATAACATCTCAAATGATTAAATAGAAATAAGGATAAGGAAACAAGATAAGGGAATAGAAAGCATTACCCATCCTCATGAAGTTAGTACACTTCACGGAGAAGGATAACTTGGATGAGTGAAATGTCGCTCCCCTACATGTCAATTCATCATAGCCCGTTGAGCTTCAAGAATCTCTTCGATATTGGTACCAATGGTCGTCACATTCGATCGAATTGAGGTCACATCCGATCTAAGAGTACGAAATTCGATGGTGCTCACTTTCCCGAAGGCTTTGAAAAATTTCACTTTATCCTCCAAAAATAGCCCATGGTTGGAGGGCTTGTCTCCACATTTAGCCAAACACTCATCCTCTAATGTAGGATCGTTCCAACCCTTATTAACTCTTGAACTAGAAGCTCTCGCTTTTCCTCTTTTTGACATAGCCTACAAAATGTAAAGTATGAACAAGAGAGTAGAATGAACTCAAATATATCATCCATCTAGTGCACATTCACAAGCTAAGTATGAACAATGGGTCTTAGTCAAAGAATTAAGGAAAATATCATGCAATTCACTATTCATGCCAATGCTATTCACAATTAATCCTCAAATAAGTAAAATTTATAAGTGAATTAATCAAATTAATCCAACATAATACCAATATAGCTCATAACTACTAGCATTAAGCAAGACTTCATTATAAAAATCCAATCTTTGCACAAAATATTCCAAAACTCGTCACTATGCCTACCCCCAAAAATTCAAACTTCAATTAAGTCCCAAATACTCAAAATTAGCATGCAATTGGGTTCCCAATGGATTACCCATCAACAATGTAGCATAAATTCATCACTAGTTGCACAAGAACAAGCTTAGAATAAAAAATCCCAAAATCATGCATATGAACCCTAAACATGGAATTTCTAATTCTAGCAAATTAAACCATGGAATTTCTATAAAAATACAAGAAATAGAATAAGGAGAATAAGAAGAACATACCTATGGAAGGAATTAATCAAAGAAGTTGAATTGATTGAGAAATAAGCAAATTTCTCCTTCTTCTTCCTCTTGGTTTTTGAGAGAGTGAGTGTCAAGATTCTTGAGTGTGGAGTGTGTGTTTGTGTGTGAAAAGTAGTATTTAATGGTGTAGGAAGTGAGTAGGTCAACCTTGGAATGTGTGGTCAAAGTTGGACCATAATTGGTGCAAACCCAAAATTTCGGCCTAGGCGTGCGAGCACACACTGCTAGACACGTGAGCTCGTGATAGCGCGCTGTGCGAACGGACAGTTTTCGCTCGAGCCCGAAGCTGAGCGCGCGAGCTGCTTGAAGTGGGCACGCAATCTGGAACCCTTTGCACCACTTTGAAAATTTCACCATTTTACACCTTTTTCTTGCATTTTTCCTACACCACAACTTAGAACTCCCAATACATCATCAATGATCATTAAGCATTAACAAATTAATCATGCAAATCGAAAATTAAGCACAAATCACAACCCCCCCCAAACTTTTTCGGATCAAGAATCCTAATAAAGTTTGGAAAGAGTGGTTAATCAAGATTTGATATCTCAATAAACCAATGAATCACTCAAAATCAACTCCTAAACCAAGTATCAATCAAAACCTTAACCAAATATGTACTCCTCAAAGCTATTCTTGCTCAAATAAACTCACAATCAAAGAGCAATTACTTCACATCACTATGGCTAGACTTGGCAATCTTACTTCCAAACCTAAAATCATCACAACAAAACACACAACATGCAAAGAAAATCTAACTAATCAACAAAATAAAGGATACCAAAAAGGATACCAAGGATGGGTTGCCTCCCATCTCGCACTTGAATTTAACGTCCCCTAGCCGGACGCAATTAAGTTCAAGTGAGAAATCCATTAAGAATAGAGTGACTTACCTCACTCTTCTTCCTTCTCCAAAAATTACCCCCATTCTTCACAATCTTTTTACCTTCCAAGTTCACTTTCTTCCTCTTATCGAAAGGAACAACTTCGATAACTTCACTCTTAATATCAAGTGCACTCATCTTCACCATGTCCTTTCTATCTAAATCATCCCGTACAACTTTCATCTCATTTCTCCCCTCTTTACTTGGGGAACTCGTTGAGGAATCATGAATAGAGAAAGTAGCTCTCTCATGATTCATCCTCAAGGTAACCTCTACTTTTTAAATATTGATCAAAGCATCCGATGTTGCAAGGAAAGGCCTCCCAAGTATGAGAGGTGTATCATCATCTTCGTCCACATCTAGAATCACAAAATCCACGGGATATAGAAACTTAATTTTAACCACCACGTCCTCCAAAACACCTTTTGCTTGAACCTTGGACTTATCCACCAATTGAAGATTGATAGACGTGGGCTTCATATCCTTTAATCCCAACCTCCTTGCTTGTCAATATTGCATCACATTAACACTAGCCCCAAGGTCACACAAAGCTTTGATCTTATCACTCCCCTCGATTTGGCAATCCAAAGTAAAACTACCAGGATCTTTAAGCTTTTTAGGAAGGTAACGTCGAATGAGCTCGCTACAATCTTGTGTGAGCTTCACGGTTTCTGGCTCTTCTTTCTTCGTTTTCATCACCATAAGATCTTTCAAAAACCTTGTGTAAGTAGGCATTTGTTCAATGGCCTCCTTAAAGGGCATATTAGCATACAATTTCTTGAACAAATCAAGAAACATTTTCAATCGCTCATCAAGCTTATCCCTCAAACTTTTAGAAACTTCCACCTTACCTTCCATCTCCACTATCCCTTCTTCAACCTTTCTAACCTCACCCCCTAGTTTGACTACCCCTTTCTTTTTCTCCATTTTCCTCTCAACTTTTACATCCACCCCCAAGCTTCTTTTATCACCAACAAGAAGACAATCACATTTATCACTACACCTTGCATCCTTTACCAACTCATAATAGAAAGTTTCCAAGGCATAAGTCCTCACTACCTCATTCGGAACATCAACACATGTAATAGAATTGCAATGTTCATGAGGATTTGCCTCGGTAGTGGAAGGAAATTTACCTCGATTTACGTGTGGACTTAAGGATGTAGCGATTTTCCCCATTTGATACTCTAAACTCTTGATTTGCCCTTGTTGTGACTTGTAGAGGTCATCAAATTTCTGATTTGTCTCTTCGTGTCTCTTCTAATTCTCAAGTCGCATCTCTTCCATCTTCTTCAATATCAAGGCCAATATCTCATCCGTACTCCCCCTTCCTTCATTATTAGGCGGCTTAGAGCCCGGATCAACCCCTGGAGGAAATTGTATGGCTCCTTTAGGATTGGCAATAGGAAGAGTTATCATGCCTCCTATTTGGATTGTAAGGAGGGTTGCCTTGTTGATAAGGCGATCCTTGTTGGCGGAAATGTGGAGCTATATAAGGCCTCAAAATGTTAGGATATGAATTATTGTATTGAGGTCGTCCCATGTAACTCACCTCTTCTTGACTTGAAGGTATGGGAGATGGCACACTCTCTACCACACTTACTTGCATAGGAGGCGGTGTTTGGCTTTGACCTCCATACATCATAAGCATGACGTTTTTCATATTCTACTCAAGCAAGGACACTCTATCCCCCGTTCCCGCATTCGTAGCACTTTGAAATGAGTCATTTGCTGTAATATTCTCAATAATATTATTGAGTTGGCGAACGGTGCGTATCCATACAGATCCTTCGGCACATGAATTCAAGTAGTTTTTATCTACTTCATTGAGACCAATAGTAAAAGTCAATAGAATATCCTTCTCCTTGAACCCATGTTGAGGACATGCAAGTATCAAGCTTTGGTATCTCTCCCATCCATTAGAGATCGTCTCCCTAGACTTTTAGCGAAAATTCTTTATCTCTTCCCTTGCTTTCAACATCTTCGAAGGCGGATAGAATTTCTTAAGAAATTGAGAGCTCAATTCTTCCCATATCGCCGCCTTAGGAGTCATCGATTGTATCCATAGCTTGACTCTCCCCTTAAGAGTGAAGGTGAAGAAACTGAGTCTCTTTTCATTATCCGACATCCCTTAGTACTTGACTGTGTTGCAGATTTCCATAAAATTGCTCAGTTAGCATTTGGATCCTCCCTCTCGTCATTACCTTCAAAGGGTGACTCCTTTAGCATCTTCAAAAGGTTACGACTCAATTTGAACTTTTCAGCATCAATAGGTGGCCTTTCTATTCCGTCGTAGTACTCTCGTACTCTTGGCTCGAAGTAGTCTTTAAGGAGTGGCTCATTTTGTGGGTTGGGATCTATGTGTGGTGCATGTACTTGAGGTCTATAGTTTAAAGGTTAAGGTGGTGATGGGTATGGGTAGTAATGATAGTTATGTGGTGGTGGTGGTGGTGGGTAGTAGTGTTGGTTCATGTGGTAATTGGGACATGGTTGATTGTAAGGGTGTTTTAGAGGTTGGTTTTGAGGTAGGAATGGTTGATATGGTAGGTTAGGTTGAGGTTGGGGAATGTCCCTTTGAGCCAAGTTCCCCTCATCAAGAACTTGTGGCCTCATATCCTATCATCTCTAGCTTCCTCACGAGCTCATTCCCTTGATTTTCCATTCTCAATTGCTCAAGACGAGCTTCCCTTCTTTGCCTTCGTAAGCTTCCTTCGATGTTTAAGTCAAGAGGTACTAGATTTCCCCCTTGGCTTCTAGTGTGCATGTACCTATAAAAGGCAAGAATCAATCAACAAATCCAAACAAACACAACAAGCAAACTAAACAAATAGTCATTTCCCCGGCAACGGGGCTAAAAACTTGTTTGCCAATTTCGTGTCTCACGCAAGTGTACGTGGTACTTGTAGACTAGGCAAGTTGACCAAGTAATAATATTGAACACAGGGAAACGAGGCAATGTAAAGTAAGATTGTTATTTTAGGAATCGTATTTAAGAAAGCAATAAAGGATCGGGTGTTTATCTACTAATCTTGGCAAAAATAGTAAAGACTACATGTCACCTTTTGTCAAAAGTGAGCAAGAGTGAAGACATGCATTAATGTAATCCTCATATGGTTCGTATGGTGTCTAACTCTCCTAATCATGCAAGTTCAATTGGATAATCAATTAGGCAATAGCCTTATTAATGTGTCTAGGTCTCCCTAATGACACTTAACACCCTAATTGTGGTGATTAATCACATAGGAAATTCTCATTGTCCTAAGGGAATTTCATCAAACACTTAATATGCACAACCTTCAATAAAGAACATTCATGAAAAGCTCAATTCTCATATCTTGCTAATTCACTAGGGATCCAAACATTCAATTGGCACAACCAATCATTCATTCATAACATCAATTAAGAGAATTAATCATCTAATTTCACAAAGCAATCTAAGATCAATAGAATTACCATACTACTACATAGGATTCATACACCAATACGTTAAGAAATTAGCCCATGGCTAATTGAATGAACAAATCTACAATTAAGCTATCTAACATCATCATAACAATGAATATGAAAGAAAATTACAAAGTTCTTACCTAATACAAGGGAATTGAAATGGCTATCAACTACCTTAAAATCTCAACTCGCAATCTGGAACTTGAAATTGAAAACCAAACTGTAGAAACGTAGCTCTAATCACGACTAAGATGCAAGAACAAACGGATCGATAATCTAACGGACAGATTAAAAGTAACTGAAGATTGAATCTAAGAAAATCTAATAAACCCACTTTGGTAACCTCTTTTAACTTCTAATCTAAGAAAATGAAATGGAAGTGTGTAGAATTATCCTTGGAATTATGAGCTTGAAGTATATATAGTACTCTCCATGCATGTACCAAAATGCCCTTCATTAAAACGCCCAAAAGATGAAACTGCCCCTGAAATCCGAGAAAATGTTCTAGGCGCACGAGCACATACAGGTGGACGCGAGCATGAGTTCGCGCGGTTGTGCGCGCGCGCAATTCTCGCACAGACCAGAGTGTCGATGCGCGATCACCTTCAGCTGGACGTGCGAGCTCCTTCAGCTGGGCGCGCGATCAAAACGATTCTATCCCGCTCAATCTTTGACTTCCTCATTTTCTTCATATCTTGAGTTCTAGAGCTCCGATGGACTTGATTCTATTTCTTTTGCGACCCTCTATTCGAGCTCTTTAACATGGTATACCATTTTCACCATTTGGATCAACTCACCAAATCTGAACTTTATCGAACTTGCTCGTCTCTTTATCTTTTTTCTTGTTTTCACCTATAAACATAACTTTCTAGCCAACAGGGGGTCAAATGCACAAAGTATATCATATTAAGATCAAATATGAACATAAACTCGTCAAAACCATATAGAAATTGATGCAAAATGATGCAATTATGACCCTAATCAACAGTTAAAGTCTAAGAACAGTGATGAGGTCTATTAGTGCAAGCACTTGGGAAACAAGAGTATTTTTGAGTGCTTATGACTGAATTTTGGAGAGCTTGAATCCGATATGCTTGAATGTTTCCGTGCCAATCTTCATCTTCAACTTCTGTATTTATAGACATAGTTTGAAATCTTTCCATTGGAAAGAATGGTTTCAAAACCATGATATTTTGATAAACCAACGTTCTTCAAAAAATCATCTTCAAATTTCACGCAGTCAATTCTAAGCATTAATTGCTGAAAACTCATTAAATGCTTACTTAGAATTAATTCAGCCGCCTTTGAACTCTGTGCCATCCAAGGTTGTTGGTTGCTTCTGAACTTGGTACAGACAGGCTAGTCTACATTTGTCAGGTTCGTACATAGGTGGCAGCTTCTCAATTGTCCAAGTTTGAATGTACTTCAGACCAGTCAAACGTCTATATTAAAGTCTACTGTCACTTTTTCTTCAGGTGACTTAGAATATTCCTTTTGTTGCATTTAACACTTCATTTAAGTGTTACAACTACCTTCTTTAATGTGGTAGAGGATTTAAGTGTCAGGCTACTTGTAATCAGTAGAGTCTCTCAAGTTATTTGAACTTAGTCTTCTGAGGTGCATTTCTTCTGAGGTGGGTGTATCTACCAAACCTTCATCAGACCAGTTGATTGATACAGGCGAGTCATGTTTTAGGTAGCCTGTTTTTGTTTATACTAGCATGTCTTCTAGCTTGACTTACTTAACTTAGCCTCCTAACAGTTATGCTATTTTTCTATGATTTACAATTGCTTTACATTACGACCAAGGGGTTTTGGGATCATAACAAAATATTTACTTAACATATTTCCCAACAGGTATGATTATTCCGCTTTTTTAGGCGATGCACCTTCAAAAGGCATGATTTTCCCGACTTCTCAAGTGTTGTGCCTTAAAAGACATGATTATTTCGTCTTCTCAAGCTATGCGCCTTAATAGACATGATTATTCCGTCTTCTCAGGCGATACAACTTCAAAAGTAATGATTATTCCGCCTTCTCAGGCAATGCGCCTTAAAAAGATATGATTATTCCGCCTTCTCAGGTGATGCGCCTTAACAGGTGTTTGCCAAAATTGTGTCACACGCAAGTGTACGTGGTCGTTGTTGTCGTGGCAAGTTAACCAAGTTAAATATCAAACACAAGGAAACGATGTGATATCAACCAAGTATTGAGTGTCTACAAAGGTGGATAGCTAGGAAAATAAAGAAAGGATCATGTTTTCTATCTACTTCACAATGCAAAGTAAAAACTAACTATCACCTCAAAGAAATGAGCAAATGTGGTGTGAGTGTGCATGGAAGTAATCCTACTATGGTTCCTTTAGTGTCTTATCCATCCTAGCATGCAAAAGGTCTCTTGGTGTCTTAATCAAGCCACCTAGTGTCTAGATCTCTCTACAACACAAGGTAAGGGCTCAATTGGATGTCTAGATCTCTTTACAACTTCCAACACTCCAATTAAGAGGTCTAGGCTAATATGCAATTCTCATTGGTCATACAAGCCAAATATCAAACACTTGGTATGCATAAAGTTCTTATAGCTCAATTCTAATTTCATTGCTAAAACATATAAGCCATACAATCCAATTAAACATTCCAAGCATTCATACAAGTCATTAACAAGAGAACTAATCCAACAAGATCACTAATTCATGTATAGGATTAATAAGAGACTAAATTCACCATAGTAATCATACAACTATGCAACAAGGAATTAGCCCATGACTAATTGGCAATGGAAATCAACAATTAACAATCTAATCTTCATGATTATGAACTAAAATAAGAGAATTAAAGGAAAACTTGCCAATAGTAGATGAATTGAAAGACAAGCTACAAACCTCCAATTTGTTAAGTCTTGATCCAAAGCTCAAAAACATAAATCGAACCGTAGAAATGTAGCTAATAACGAGACTAATATAATGGAACAAACGGATTAAAGATCCAATGGATGGATCAAAAGTAATTGTAGAAACAAGTATGAATCTAACTAAGAACCCACTAAGTAACCTCTAATCTCTCTCTCTAAAACTACCTAATGATCTAACTAATGGAATAATGATCTAGATGCTTGAAAATCTGATCCTTGAGGTATTTATAGTGCCCACAATATTTAGTCCAAAGTGCCCTTCATTAAACGCGTGAAAATACAAAAATAGCCCTAAAATCCAGAAATTCTGCATGGCTGCCGACCAGAGGCATAGTGACTGCCGATCTAGCTCGGCAGCTAGGTCGCTCAAAGTCCACCACTGCCGAGTTATGCTTCTGTGCCTGCCGATCTTGGTCGTTACTCAACGCGTGCGCCCTATTATCACGCGAGTCAGTGTGCTGGCTGCCGATTTGTGCCTTGCAAGCTGCAAATTTGAGTCCTTAGCTAGGTCGATGCTCGACTTTCCTCGTTTCTTCATATTTTGAGTTCTAGAGCTCCGATTGACTCGATTCTTCTTCCGTTGTGACCCTCTCTTTGAGCTCTTCAACCTCATTCATCATTTTCTTCCATTGGCTCAACTCCAGAACTTAGGACTTTTCTTGATTTTGTTCGTTTCTTCCTCGTTTTGCTCATTTTCACCTATAATCACAACTTTCTAGCAAAAAGGGGTTAAATGCACAAAGTATAACATAATAGGGTCAAATATGAACATAAGCACATCAAAACCATGTAGAAACGGATGTAAAAAGATGCAACTATGACCCTAATCACACCCCCAAACTAGATTGTTGCTCGTCCTCGAGCAACGAAGCGATAAGATAGGGGAATAATTGTATCAATGAAGCATCAAGCAAAAGATCAAATGCCATGGAATCATCAATTAATATCAAGCAAGTCTAGCATGAAATCTCATCTAATCAACCATCAACAATGAATCAACAAGCAAGATATCAAGTCAGTGAGTCAAGATCCTCACAAGATAAGTGTTTAGCTCTACCCTCAAGTGTATATGTTCACTCAATCATCACACCACATACACATACTACCATAAGCTTGGCTCAAGTCTAAATTCTCCACCACTTGAAATAACAAATCATTCACACATCAATGAGGACTTTCATAAGGTTGTAGTGTTGGCTCTTTGGTAGGGAAGGAACATATGGATATAAGTGACTAAATATGATTAGTAAAGCATAGAAGGAATCAAAGTAGAGATCATTCACCTCTTCATGCAATTGTGCACATATTCTTCATGCTCTTTCAAAATCAAACTTTCAAAGATCATTCTTCCCTTTTAACAAGTTGTGATCATACTCACAACACAAGAGTCAAACAAGTTGTAAAAAGTCAACCTTTTTTATTCCTTGCTAGCACTTGCTTTTGAACTTTCTTTTCACATCAATCCATGCATACTTGAATTTCTTTCACTTAAGCCACCAAATTCTTCATCAAATCACCAATCTTCCTTCCTTCTTTCTTTTCACTCTACTAATCATAAGGACAAGAGAGTTCCAAAAAGGAAGGAAAATGGCTTAAAGTGTGGTTAGCCAAATGAAAGGTTTATAGGCACAACATGGTAAGCAATGGATAATAATATCAATGGTAGGCTCATATTGCAAAGTAGCTCAATATAAATCAAAGAAATGCCTCAAATCATATCATGTGACATTTTCATCTAATGTAGCCTCAAATAAGACCAAAGCCAAGTTCTAGAGTATAATGCACATGTGTGGTACTCACAACAAAGAATATCATCCGTTCAAGATTGAAACGGGCATAAATGGCTCAAAACCTCACGGGTATAGGGTGATCAAGACTCATATCATATCAAAAGTGCTCAAATCATCAAAGTATCAAGCCTCATAAAATCAATCACAAACTAGACAAGACATGAATCAAGAGATAAGTCCACTACATCAAACCTATACTATCAACATCATCCACACGATCATAAACATATCTCATGCCACATAGCTCTCAACTAGCAACAATATGGCTAAAATCAACAAGCAAAACAAGGCATCTACAAGGCATATGATCCAAAACATCATAGGAACACCAAAAATATACCTAAGCATAGCATTGCAATGAGATTTGCGAAATGAACACACACCCCCCCCAAACTTTTTTGGACCAAGGGTCTAAAAAGTTTGGCAAAGAGTGAAGAAAAGATCATGCAATGCACATATCAAAGCACAATACCACAAGAATCAACAATTAAGCTCAAAGTAGCAATCTAAAATCAAGCAAACTAAACCTAAGAATGGAAATACTAGAGATAAGTGTAAAGACATACCTTGAGTTGGGATTAAGAATAGGAGATTGACTTGCCACTTACACGAAAATGTCTTTCTTGGCCAAGTAGGAAGAATTCTCCTCAAGACATCCTTCTCAAGTTCACAAATGTCATTGCAAATCTACAACTTGAAAAATGAACACACACCCCAAACTTTTTCGGATCAAAGATCCTAAAATTTTGGAAAAGAGTGATGAAAATAGAATTTGCAATAAATCAATTAACCAATAAAAGCATATACAAGCTTAACTCAACCAAGAATTCACCATATATACCAAGAGGCAACACCCCCAAACTTGGATAAATCACATGCACCAACCAAGGTAAGAGAACACACTACCTCATATGAAGAAAATCAAAACAAATAAAACTTTCTAAACTACAAAGCAATCTTAATAAGCAAGAAAATTTTAAGGATGGGTTGCCTCCCATCTAGCGCTAGGATTTAACGTCCCCTAGCCGGACGACACCAATGTTAGCTAAATGGCCAAGGATATTTGGCATCCTCCCCATCAAACTCTACTCTCAAAGCTTCATAATCAAGGAAACAAGTAGGATTTCTTCCCTAAACACCTACCTTCCTTTTCAATTTATATCTGTAAGCACAAGAATTTTCTTCTTCATTTCTTCTCAACCTAATCCACCCCCATTTCTCACTATCAAATATGTTCAAGAGGATTCTCAATTCAATTTTATGATTAATTATATCAAGAGGCAAGATGAATTTACAATAAACAACATTATCGCAATAAGCACAAGTGGAAGAGTTTAAGGGTTTAGGAATGCTTATTTCTTTTTTAGGCTCGTGTTCCACTTCATCCCGTTGTTCATCCCCATTTATGCTCATGTCTCATAATGGACATTCATCCACCTCTTCTTGTTCTTCCTCTTCTCCCTCTCTTGAATCATTTATCTCTTTCTCCTCCACATCTTGTTCTTTCAACTCTTCCTTCTCCTCTTCATGATTCCTATCAAGGCATACACAATGAGTAGGATACTCTATATCATCATAACAAGGAATAATATCATAATCAATGAAATTGTAAAAAGGATTAGTAAACTCTTAAGATCGGAGGTATCTTGAGCATGTGTAAATTTGATCTCTTCATAATCATCTTTATCTTCTTTGATCTCACGTAGGATTTCTCCTTTGCTACAATCAATATCATCAACAAGATGATCCACATTAAAATCAAATTGATCAATAAGATCATTGTATTCATCATGCTCATCCTCAACTTTGTCATCCTCTTCACTTTCATCAATTTCTTCTTTTTTCTCTTCTTTTTCACACTCCTCTCTTTATTCTTCTTCTTCTAATCCGTCCTTCTTTTATTCTTGATTCCTAATCAATGTAGCATGAGGAAATTTATAAGCAATATCATCATTAATAATAGGAATTTCATAGTCAGTGTAAGCATGAGAAGGTTCAATAGACATTTGAATTCCAATACAATCTAAAATAGAAAGAGATTTAGTCTTCTCATGATGATGATCATCATCTTCATCTTCCACGTTCCCTTCTTCCCCCATGCTTTCCACTTCCCCTTCATCTTCATCATTACCCCCATCTTCCTCCTCACACATCTCATTGGCTTGAATGCTCAATTGCTCCATTTGGAACTCCAAACTTTTGATTTGATGACTTTGAGACATGAACATTTCATCAAACTTCTTGTTTGTCCTCTCAAAGCACCTTTCATTTTCACTTCTCATTTCTTCCAATTGCTTGAGAATTTGAGCTAGACCCTCATCTACATAACTAGGAGGAGTTTCTTCTTGATGGCAAGGCATAGGAATAGGTGGAGGGTAGGAATATGGATCTTCATAAGAGTAGGAATCTTGGTATGAATAAAAATTGGGAGGATAAGGATAAGATTCTTCTTGTGGAGGTGGTGGTTGATATGGGTAAGGTTGATAGGTGTATGAATTAGGAGGATATGTGTATTGTGGAGAATACGAGTAATGGTTGTATTCGTCCATCTCAATTGAGTTCACTCCTACAAAAACAAGCAAGTATCAACACTCACCAAGAACGATTAACAACAATAAAAGAAACAAAGAAAAATAAAGTAAACATCAATACAAACCTAACAAAGTGATAGTTTCCCCGGCAACGGCGCCACAAACTTGTTTTGACGTTGCCGGAATTCAAGGGAAACAAACAAACAATAAACAAACAAACAAAGAATCAAAGAAAAGATAATGTAAACAAACAACACCAACTTAACAACGAAATCATTTCCCCGACAACGGCGCCAAAAACTTGTTTGCCAAAATTATGTCACACGAAAGTGTACGTGGTCGTTGTTGTTGTGGCAAGTTAACCAAGTTAAATATCGAACACAGGGAAACGATGCGATATCAAGCAAGTATTGAGTGTCTACAAAGGTGGATAGCTAGGAAAACAAATAAAGGATCGTGTTTTCTATCTACTTCACAAAGTAAAGTAAAAACTAACTATCACCTCAAATAAATGAGCAAATGTGGGGTGAGTGTGCATGGAAGTAATCCTACTATGGTTCATTTAGTGTCTTATCCATCCTAGCATGCAAAAGGTCTCTTGGTGTCTTAATCAAGCCACCTAGTGTCTAGATCTCTCTACAACAGAAGGTAAGGGCTCTATTGGATGTCTAGATCTCTCTACAACTTCCAACACTCCGAATAAGAGGTCTAGGCTAATATGCAATTCTCATTGGTCATACAAGCCAAATATC
The DNA here is from genome assembly GCA_026898435.1 of Prunella vulgaris. Lineage (NCBI taxonomy): Eukaryota > Viridiplantae > Streptophyta > Magnoliopsida > Lamiales > Lamiaceae > Prunella > Prunella vulgaris. Next base: position 178,608 of record JAPKLY010000591.1, read on the forward strand.
AAACACTTGGTATGCATTAAGTTCTTATAGTTCAATTCTCATTTCATTGCTAAAACATATAAGCCATACAATCCAATTAAACATTCCAAGCATTCATACAAGTCATTACCAAGAGAACTATTCCAACAAGATCACTAATTCATGCATAGGATTAACAAGAGACTAAATTCACCATAGTAATCATACAACCATGCAACAAGGAATTAGTCCATGACTAATTGGCAATGGAAATCAACAATTAACAATCTAATCATCATGATTATGAACTAAAACAAGAGAATTAAAGGAAAACTTACCAATAGTAGATGAATTGAAAGACAAGCTACAAACCTCCAATTTGTTAAGTTTTGATCCAAAGCTCAAAAATATAAATCGAACCGTAGAAACGTAGCTAATAACGAGACTAATCTAATGGAACAAACGGATTAAAGATCCAATGGATGGATCAAAAATAATTGTAGAAAGAAGTATGAATCTAACTAAGAACCCACTGAGTAACCTCTAATCTCTCTCTCTAAAACTACCTAATGATCTAACTAATGGAATAATGATCTAGATGCTTGAAAATCTGATCCTTGAGGTATTTATAGTGCCCACAATGTTTATTCCAAAGTTTCCTTCATTAAATGCGCGAAAATACAAAAATTGCCCTGAAATTCAGAAATTTTGCATGGCTGCCGACCAGAGGCATAGTGACTGCCGATCTAGCTCGGCAGCTAGGTCGCGCAAAGTCCACCACTGCCGAGTTGTGCTTCGGTGCCTGCCGATCTTGGTCGTTACTCAACGCGCGCACCCTATTATCGCGCGAGTCAGTGTGCTGGCTACCGATTTGTGCCTTGCTAGCTGCCGATTTGTGTAGGCTTTCTGCGGATTTGAGTCCTTAGCCCGGTCGATGCTCGACTTTCCTCATTTCTTCATATTTTGAGTTCTAGAGCTCTGATTGACTCGATTCTTCTTCCGTTGTGACCCTCTCTTCGAGTTCTTCAACCTCATTCATCATTTGCTTCCATTGGCTCAACTCCAGAATTTAGAACTTTTCTTGATCTTGCTCGTTTCTTCCTCGTTTTGCTCATTTTCACCTATAATCACAGTTTTCTAGCCAAAAGGGGTTAAATGCACAAAGTAAAACATAATAGGGTCAAATATGAACATAAACACATCAAAACCATATAGAAACTGATGCAAAAAGATGCAATTATGACTCTAATCAACATGCATGATTATTCTGCCTTTTCAGACAATGCACCTTCAAAAGACATGACTGTTCTTGCAAAAATACATATTTTTCTTATAGTTACTTCAAAAGTACAAAAATTTAACTTTTAAAGAAATAGTAACACAAATTTACCTCTTCATTAACACATATATTTATATATATAGTAACACATGTGGAAGACTTTCCTTAAGTCAACACACCACTTAAAAAAAAATTGAGCCAACAACCTCAAGTTGTTGGCGGAAAGAATGGTACATGCATGAAATCCTCAGGATTCGCGAGATTTGTTTGACCTGTTTTTTTTTTTTTTATTCTACGGTAGAATATACTTTCTCATGTAAAAATATACATGGGCTTGAACTTGAATTTGTATGAAACACGATTAAAATTTATAACAAAATTGAATTTCTTATCACAAAAGATGTAAGATTTAAAATAGAGAATATATAATCTTCCATGAAAATCTTCAAAATATAATTTTCAAATATAATCTATGATATTTATCTTCTCGATAAAATTAAATTTTGTAATATCTTGTTTGTAAATATTTTGAGATACACTCATATGAAACGTTTCACGTTGTGAAATATACCAAAAAAAAAAAAATGGAGCGGGTCATAAAAAAGCCGCAGATCTTATTTATGTTGCATATCTTTTTTCTTGGCTGGAATAGCCAATCACCTCATAAGTCAATGGAGAAAATGACACTTTTGGTCCCATCAACCACGGGGGTCCACGATTTTGGTCCCATCAACCACGGGGTCCACGATTTTGGTCCCATAACTTACACATTTAGTCCCAAATTGCAAATTTTGA
>JAPKLY010000591.1:180649-208382 GCA_026898435.1 Prunella vulgaris
ACACATTTAGTCCCAAATTGCAAATTTTGAACACATTTAGTCCCAAATGAAATGTGGGTTCTGATTTCAAGAGGTAATAAATTTATCATTAGTCTAGCTTAGTAGAGGTTGTTGCTGCTGTGAAAAAGTCTTAAGAGAAGAAAAATAAGGATGTTTAATGTTTGGTGTGGAAGATTTAAGATTATGTTTGGCCCAAGCAATTTCATGTTCATCGGATGGAGTTGGGACATGTATGAAACAACCTAATTTTGCTTCTTTCCTTTCTCAATATGTATGCAAGACTGAAAATATCGTTATCGATGAAAATATTGAGGTCTTAAATTTTTGGAAATCTTGACGGATATATCGATATGGATAAATTTAAAAAAAATTTAGAATAACATATAATAAATAAATTTAACAAAAGGATTTGAATAAATTTTACAATTGTAATAAGTTTATACATACACACTATTTTTTTCGAAATTAATTGATAATTTATCAATATTTAATGATATTTAGTCTAATTTATGAAAAAAATAAGCGATATTGATATTACAAACATATATTTATCGATTTTATTTTTATTTTTTAATGAGTATTATGAAAATATTGTTTCTACCCAATACGATATTGACGTCTACGAAAAATGGATATATATTGTGGATATGTCGGGAAAATATCGGGATATTTTCATCCTTGTAGCTTTATATAAGAATTTTTTGCCTCTTCCCTCCAAAAATCAGGTGTAGCACTTCGGGGGGCAAATGTTATATTTTTATTGTTGGGATCAAAAGTGCTAACGGTTGACTAACAATTGACTAACGTTGGGACTAAATGTGTTCAAAATTTACAATTTGGGACTAAATGTGTAAGTTATAGGACCAAAATCGTGAACCTCCGTGGTTGATGGGACCAAAAGTGTAATTTTCTCTATGTCAATGTATATAACATTTTCATTTTCGTCATATCACTGCCTTTCCTATTTCCTTTATATATCACACTTTTTCTCCTTTCGCAAGGTTCGTCTCGTCAGTGTTTCCTAATAATTCTGGAACACAAAGCCGTGATGTTTTAAATTTAAATTTTTAAAAATTCTGCTCTAAAATTATGTTACTATATAAACAAATATGTGTTACTAAAAAGATAAATGTATGTTACTGAAAAGATAAAATTTGTATTACTGAAAAGATAAATTTTATATTACTATATAGACAAATGTGTGTTACTATATATGTAAAATATGTGTTACCAATCAGATTTAATGTTGTTTTTTTTATATAAATTCATTTTTTTTATAAAAAATAACATTATTTTCATACAATCTAGTAGAAACATGTGTCTTACTATAAAAAAAAAAAAATTCATACACATATATGAAAAAAATTATATATTCTTATAGTTACATACATTTTGCTCTTGTAGTATATGAAAAATTATTTATTATATATAAATAAATGAATATATATAAAAAGAACAACATTTCATAAGATTGTAACACATATTTGCTCTAATAGTAACATACATTTGCTCCCCAGTTTGTGTTACAATATGGGTAAATGCGTGTTACTGTAAGAGAAAATATACTTTTATAAGAATAAATATATATTTTAATCTAATCATCACCCCTTTAAATGTAGGTATATTAATTCATATACTCTCTCCGTCCCAAAGCAATTTGCAAGGGTAGAGGGACACACAAATTAAGAAGAAAGTAGAATAAAGTAAAAAAAGTAGTGTTTTGAGGGTTAATTGGGTAAAAATTTTATGTAAAAAGTAAAAAAGTTAGTTGGATTGAGTATAATGTGGGCCCAAAAAGTGAAAAAGTAATGACATTTTGTGTAAATATATAGATATTGTAAGGGTGAAGTTTATAAAAGGGTTTCCTTTTTTTGGGTCTGCAAGTTCCTCTGGGACGGGGGAGTACTTATTTTGATAAAAATTAATAGATTTAGTAAGAATTATAAATTTGATATGTCTCACAATTACACATATAATTAACGTAATATAAACTAATAATATACCTAGATTTAAAAGAATAATGATTAAATTAAAAAATGCATATTTATTCTTATAAAAGTACATTTTGTTCTTATAGTAACACAAATTGGGGAGCAAATATGTGTTACTATTAGAGCAAAAGTATGTTACTATCATATAAAATGTTGTTATTTTTACATATATTCATTTATTTTTATAGAATAAATATTTTTATACAATATAAAGAGTAAAATGTGTGTTAATATAAGAATAAATATTAGTTTTTTATATATATAGTTTTGTTTTTATATAAATAATTATTTTTTCATAATATAACACAATAAAGTAGTAAAAAATGTGTTACTATATGAAAGAATATACCTATATTTTGAAAGGATGATGAATAAATTAAGAAATACATATTTATTCTTATAAAAATATATTTTATCCTTATAGTAACATACATGTGCCCATATATTAACACAAACTAGAGAGCAAATATGTGTTACTATTAGAGCAAATATATGTTACTCTATATACAAATATTATTTTATTTTTATATTTACAAACAAAATACAACAATTTATTAATGAGTGCACACTAACTCTATAATATTTTTATTTTATTTATTTTATAAAAAAATTAGTGAAACAAGTATAAATATGGAAGGCATGTTATGTGGACATCACGTGAATTAATTAGGACTATTTGGTGTATATGGCTTGTTGCAATTTCAGCTAAGCAAACAAGAAAGAGGATACGGAATCGCATACAGGGATCCGCCCCTTTTTTATTTATTTTTGTTTATTTTGGTATGTTTCACGCCGTGAAATATTTTATATAAATTTTTGTTTTTAATAAAATTCAATATTTTTAATAAAAATAATTACAGTAAATAATTAATTAAAAATTAGGAGTATTACAAAATGTTTACTCAATTTAGTTTTTTATTAGAAAATTAGAGGTTTTCACAACGTTTGATTGTAAAATTTTCACTAATTATATTAGGAAAAAGTACAATATTGTTTAAAAAATTGATAAATATTATATATTGGTTACTTACAAAAAAAGAAAAACACTTTTTTACAAAAAATATATATATTACCACGCAAATTTTTTAAATTAAATTATAAATATAGTGAATTTTTTGAATTAACCCGTGACTGAAAGCAATTTATGAAATTAAAACTGATTAATATCGAGAACTATTAAAAAAAATCCTCGTGATTTTAATTGTAGCACAATTTTCGAGAAAGGCACGGGTGTCCGGTGTCAAGGAGAGAAACTTTGTTGAAAGTTGAAAGGAGAGGAACTTTGTTGAAAGTTGAAACTTGAAAGTGAAGTCTCTCTCACGTGCGACAAACAAAACACGAATATATATATAATTGTATATATATGGACACACTAGTATTAATATATTTAGCTCGCCCACGATACATTAATTGTAACAACTCTTGTGATGCTGATGATGATAGCAATATATACATAGAGAGAGAGATGCTTTGATTAAAAATTAGAAGAGAGAGAGATGCTTTGATTAAAAATTAGAAGAGAGAGAGAGAGAGAGGATTAATGGAAGATGTTTTTGGGAAAAGGGGTTTGAGGGGTTCAATATTGTGTGGGGCCCAAGAAGATATTGAGGAGGTGTCGAGAGAAGGAAGCCATAACAGTTACAGTCTCTCCACGGGGATTCTTCCTTCCCTTGGTGCCACAACTAGTCGCACTACTCGACTTCCTTCTTTCATTCTTTCACCTTATGATCGCCGCTATAGGTCTCTCTCTCTCTCTCTCTCACCATATAAGTGTACAATTTTATAGTGAATTCATCGAACTCAAAAGAACACAATAAACTTATTATATATATAGCACAAGACTGTGTTAGTACAGGTAATTTGAGCTTAGTTTTGGTGCTTCATCTTTTCTGGAAAAAACAGCATCTATGCTTTAATATTCTTCATCTATGGACGATGATAATGATGATGGAGAATCTTAATTAGCTTTTTCTTTGAAAATTTCGCCACTTAACTTTACTTTGTTAATCATTGTCGGTGGACTTAATTTTGGATATATATATATTGCCCTCCATAAAACTTTGTGGTCACGACTTTAATTTTTTTTAGCATAAATAATTTTATAAGATTTTTTATATTATATTGATAGAGCTCATTTGGTTCGTAAGATAAAAGTATCTATCCGTCAAAATCATGCATGTTTTTGGCGGATAGATATTTTTATCTTACGAACTAAACATTCCCTTAGTATATAATTAAACATAAACAAACCTGCCCATTGAAATTCTTTTACTCCTTATCATGTTTTAATATATTATATATTTATAAATATTGGTATAGTTAAAACACAAACTTTTAAGTGACCCTTGTTCATAATGTGATATTAATATTATTACTTTTATTTAATAATACTATAATACATCTGTCCCACAAAAGTTTGCACACCCTCAAAATAGAAATATTCCTTTAAATTTTCATCTTTAAAATCTTTACCTCACAATTTCCACCATACACATTCTACTCATTACATTTTTCTTAAAAATCGTGCCCCTAAAAGTATCGCAAATTTTTGGGGGACGGAGGTAGTAATATTTATTCAGTGATTCTTTTTATACTTATAACTTATTATCAAAATGTAAAATATTATGAATACACTCTGATTGAGTTTTTTTAACTGAAAAATTGAAATTTTTTCTCAAAATAGCTAATGAGTTCTGCAACCTAGGGAAGATACGAAATAAGTTGAAGATTAAAAATTGAAATTATAAAAAAAATGCTTTAATGAAGATGACGGAAAAGTGAAATAAACAAAAGACAAATCATTGATCAAAATCTTTTTTTGGCTCAAACCATATTCAACAGTCTTTCTTACTTTTTCTTAAATTTTATTTTATATATTATTTTTCTGCCTCACCTACCTTCTTTTAAATCTTTTTCAAATAAAGAAACTTCAATCTTGATTCTTGATGGTTGGTAGAAAAAATTTATTCTTTGTTCGACTTTTCACAGCCTCTTCATTAGAATCTTTTGACACAGGAAAAGTGTGTATTAAAATCGCATCTATTACTTTTCACAAAATATCGGGCAACTAGGTGCATAATATGCACTTTGAATTTGAGTTTAAATTTTATTTTAATTTTGAATTTTTCACTTTTAGATTTGAATTAGTCAAAATTAATTTTAAAATTGAGATTCAATTAAGGATAAATGGGATGCACCCAAGATACTTTCATAATTTTTTCCCTTTTCCATCATTTCTAAAAAATGTCTTTCACGTTAAAATAAAATTTTTATTTTCACTATATTCATAAATTTATATAAAAAATATATATAGTATTACTTTTGGACCAATATACATAATTTAACTAATTCTTTTAATTTTTAATATAAAATTTATAAATTACTCCTCAATATCTCATGTATTACTCAATTTTTAAATTTTATATACTCACCTTATGCAAATTATCATGGGATCGACAAAGAAAATAACACAAAAATAATTATGTTGATTTGTCGCGCTTCAAAATGCTAGTGCCCGTGACTTTTCATGAAGAAACTTCCAAAATAGACTAGGCTTCCTGCGAAAAATTGCACTTTCGATTCAGAATGAGTCTAAAATATTTTTGATATTTTGTACAAATTGTTTTTTTTTTTTTTTAAGTTTCGGTCTCATTCGGTTTTTAGGGACTAAAATTACAAATTATTCAATTCTTTAGGACCAAATGTGTTAGAAATAAATTACTAACACTTTAAAAATAAATAAATAAATTATATAGACTCATTTTTAGGGGTGTTTATAAAAACGAAAAAATCGAAAAACTTGGTCCGTTCGATTCGATCCTAAAATTTTCTATTCGATTTTCTGTTCTAAAATTTAAAAATTTCGATCTACTCGGTTTGATCAACGATGTAATTCGATTAGATGCGTATAAAAAAAAAATCGTCTATTTTGGTTCGACCAAAACATGACCGAACCTATCGAAACAACCGAATGTCCACCCCTACTCATTTTCTTAGAATCAAAAGTGCAATTTTCAAAATTTATAATGACTTTTCAATAAAAACCAAAAAATGGTAATACTTATAAATATTGGTAGGATTGCATATAAATTGGTCCAAGAGGCAAAAGGTAGTGATAATTTTTATAAATATGTGAATATTGTGAGGGTCGAATATATAAACTTTTTTGTTTGTTTTTGTGCAAATAAATAAGGAAAATGTGCAAACAATTGGAATAATGAAAATGCAGTTAGATAATTAGTATTTATTGATTTTGATAAGTTTGGGTGGAGTGCAGAGTATGGCAAAATTATCTGGTTGTTCTGGTAATCTACACTGCATGGGTATCTCCATTTGAATTTGGGTTTCTTGATCGGCCTGAGGGTCCCCTTTCCATCGCTGACAATGTTGTGAATGGATTCTTCGCCATTGACATCATTCTCACCTTCTTCGTTGCTTACCTGGACACAACCACATATCTTCTTGTTGACAATCCCAAGCTAATTGCTTACAAGTATGCTACTTCCTGGCTCGCTTTCGACGTCGTCTCTACCATCCCTTCCGAGCTGGCTCGGCAGATTTCGCCCAGCCCCTTGCACAAATATGGCTTGTTTAACATGCTTCGTCTCTGGCGCCTCAGAAGAGTTGGCGCCTTATTTGCCAGGTAAGCTTCCGAGCTTCACTATTCATCTATATTGCTACTTTAAATTAATATTTTATTGACAACATGCATACATACATACATACAGATTGGAGAAGGATAAGAAGTTCAACTACTTCTGGGTTAGGTGTGCAAAGCTGATATGTGTAAGCTGGCTGATGACTAGTTAGCTAGCTACTAGTAATTCGGCTGGGATTAAACTGAATGATTGTGGATGCTGCAGGTTACTCTGTTCGTAGTTCATGCTGCCGGTTGTTTTAACTACCTACTGGCTGCTCATTACCATGACCCAGGGAACACATGGATTGGAAAATTTATGTCGGATTTCCAAGAACGCGGCCTCTGGATTCGTTACGTCATTTCCATCTACTGGTCCATCACTACCCTCACCACTGTTGGCTATGGGGACTTGCATCCCATGAACACAAGGGAGATGATATTCGACATCTTCTTTATGCTCTTTAACCTCGGCCTCACAGCATATTTGATTGGGAATATGACTAATTTGGTGGTCCATGGAACTAGTAGGACCAGACAGTTTGTAAGTAACTCTGCTACTACATTTGATTTTCTATGGCTCTATCTAATTCATATATGTTTGTGTAGAGAGATACCATTCAAGCGGCATCTGGTTTTGCACAGAGGAATCGACTTCCTGCTCGTCTCCAGGATCAGATGGTTTCACATTTGAGCTTGAAGTATAGGACAGACTCAGAGGGGCTACAGCAACAAGAGATTCTTGATTCACTTCCCAAAGCCATTAAATCAAGCATCTCCCATTTCCTTTTCAACTCATTAGTAGATAATGTCTACTTGTTTCGCGGGGTGTCCAATGATTTGCTCTTCCAGCTGGTTCGTAGCGCAATTTGCATTTTCCCTACTTTTGCCATGGCCTCATCAAATCAAATGCCTTACTTGTGCAGGTGTCTGAGATGAGAGCTGAGTATTTCCCTCCCAAAGAGGATGTAATCTTGCAGAATGAAGCACCAACAGACTTGTATATTCTTGCTACAGGGGCAGTGGTAAAATTGGATCCCTCTTTCTCTCTTAAAAGCAAGAAAACTTGATTACATATTCCAATCTCGTGATGTACCAAAAATTATTTTGCAGGATCTTTTGGTTATGAAAAATGGAGTTGAACAGGCAAGTCAGATTCTTGATTTAAAGCATAGTTAGCATGTGCTTTTGTGATGTAACAAGTAATGATGGTTGGTGCAGGTTGTTGGTGAGGCGAAAACGGGTGATCTTTGTGGTGAGATTGGCGTACTTTGTTATAGGCCTCAGTTATTCACAGTGCGAACAAGAAGGCTGTCACAGCTACTAAGGCTTAACCGCACCACATTCCTGAACATTGTTCAGGCCAACTTCGGAGATGGGACGATAATCATGAACAATCTTCTGCAGGTATATATAACTATGAAATGTTTAAATTTGTGAGCCTCAAGAACAAATGACAACATTGATAGTTATTCCATCTGTCAGCACTTAAAAGAGTTAAAAGAACCAATAATGGAGGGAATTCTGGTAGACATCGAAAACATGCTGGCTCGGGGAAGGATGGACCTACCTCTCACTCTATGTTTTGCTGCACTCAGAGGTGATGACTTGCTCCTGCGTCACCTGTTGAAGAGAGGTCTTGATCCCAACGAGTGCGACAACAACGGCAGAACTGCTTTGGTTAGCTAACTGTCTCAGTAATGTCGACTATCAACCTTATTTAATATCGGCTCGTCTCTAAAGCATGCAGTTTTTGCACAGCATATTGCAGCATCTAATGGAAACGAAAACTGTGTGGTTCTTTTGCTCGATTTCTCCGCTGATCCCAATGTCAGAGGTACTGATCAATGCCCTTTGCAGCAGCAGCTTATAGTTTTTAAAATAGTCTTGTTAACTGTTTGTGCATGGTGCAGACTCAGAAGGAAGTGTACCTCTATGGGAGGCAATGCGTGGGGGGCACAAAAGAATTATGAAGGTATTATTAGATAACGGGGCGAAATTAAGCACGGGGGATGTGGGTCTTTTCTCGTGCACAGCTGCTGAGCAAAACAACTTGGAGTTGTTGAAGGGCATTGTTCGTCTTGGAGGGGATGTAACTTTGCCCAGCAATAATGGGAGTGGATCTACAGCTATGCATATTGCTGTTTGTGAAGGAAATGTTGAGATTGTGAAGTTTCTCCTAGACCAAGGTGCTAGTATCGATACCCCAGACGAGAGTGGTTGGACAGCAAGGGACCTAGCAGATCAGCAAGGCCATCAGGAGATCAACCAACTCTTTGAGTCACACAAAGGGGTGGATCCAGCACTGGTCACCATCCCTGAGGAACGGAAGGAAGTTCGCTTCTTGGGACGATATAAGAGTGACCCCGTTATCTCTCCTCTTAAGATTAGTCAGGAAGACGGATCATGGGGCAGGTCTCGTCCTAGACGTAGGACTAATAGTAGTAGGTATCACAATTCTCTATTCGGGATCATGTCGTTGGCACAGACTGCCTCTGGGGACAGCAATTTGCTTTCGCCAACAACAAGTACGGCACCTGCTAAAACGTACGGTGCAAGGGTGACCGTAAGTTGCCCCGAGAATGGAGATACTCGAGGAAAGCTTGTGTTTCTTCCTTCTAGCTTCCAGGAGCTGGTCGACATAGGTGTTAAGAGATACGGTTTCTCCCCTTCGAAAATTCGGAGCAAAGATGGAGCTGAAATCGATGATATTAAGCTCATAAGAGATGGTGATCATTTAGTTTTCACTACGGACTGATGCTAGTAGGGTTGAAGTAACTGCAAAGTGGGAATGCTATGTGAGAAGATTGATGTTTTTTCCATTCATTCCCATCAATGTATTCAATTTGTATGTCACCATATTTCACCTCTCTTATTCTTCCTGTAAAAACATATTTATTAGCAATAATTAATCACTATTCTTTTACGTAATGTTTTTCTATTTTTGGTACGTACATTCTATGTTAGGAAACCCAGAAAAGACAGACACATTCTATTTTTGGTATATAGAGCGGAACCAAATTATCAATTAGCAAGAAAGAAAAGTAAACAGATTTAATTTAATTGAGATCAATTGCAAACACCGTTTGTTTTGGGATTAAGGGGGTCGTGGGAAGTCATGACTTTGAAATCCTGAGATGTGAAAATTTTGATGAATAGTAAAAGTGTGTGTTTGTTTTGAGATTTTAGTAGGGTAGGATGTTACTTTATGTCAAATCAAAGTGTGATAATGATTGATTTTATAGGTATAATAATAGGTATAATAGGTATTTTATGAGTGTTGTGTTGGAAAGAGTAATAATAGGTTTAATAGGTATTTTTAGGTGTGGATTGAGTTTGGGATGTGAAATCCGGATGTTACATCCCAAACTCGTGTAGAGACGTGATCGCAAAGTCCTACGTCCATCCGTGGTAGTCCCAAAACAAACATAAGAGACTATCATAAGCAAAGTTGGTACAAGTATTTGTAATTTCTAAATCATTGAACAGTGAGGAAGCTAACAAAATAAAATCATTTCCTCATGTCTATATAATCTGTGGTGCCCCTCACAAAAAAAATTGTGTCAAGGTGATTATCTAAAAGTGAAGCTAGTAGGAATTAGATGCTTGGGACTTGCTTAGAACGAATATATTCTTTAAGAATAGCTTTCTCTTCATCAATACGCTTCTTCTCTTCACGATTATGAGGTTTCACCTTTCTTCGCTCTTCCAGTATCCATTTGAAAATTTCAAGCTGTTGATCCACTGGAATAGGCCGACTCTCAATCACGGGCCTTGCAATGGGAGCAGAAACTACGGGTTCTTCTGGGACAGGAGCAGTCACTGCAGAAGGAACAGGTGCAACCTCACCAGGGACTTCACTTTTCTTTTGCCTTCTTTCTCTTTTACCCGCCTGTGCAAATATGTACGCTGTAAATACATAAATAAACAAATATCATATCCCTCAATGCATCAGAGGGCTTCGCTCAAATAAGACGATAACAATAATATAATGAACTCTCAGAAACGATAATCTGGAAAACAAGTTGATAGATTTTTAGCTGAAAGGGCTGAAGTGAAAGTTGATTTACTCTTGTTTATATTTGTCTTTGTCATCAACCACAATAGCATAGCAAGAACAGTTTAACAAAAAGGATGGGCATAGATAAATTGTTAGGACACTTGATGCTGACCAAAACTGGTAAGAGTTCCTCGATTACAAATAGTGTTACATCTCTCTTATTCTAACATTATTGATACATGTTTAGTGCACAAGATTCCGTTAAATACAGCTAGGGTGTGTTCAATAGAGGCATAGAGCCCATAAGCCCTGTATAACCACGTTAATGCCCTATCACAGATTTAAGTGATTCGTGATTATAAATTAACTCTTGATTTTTTATTGCACTGATTCCTGATTATTGTATTAATTGATTCTTGGTTTTGAACGTCTGATTAAATTTGGGATTTTGGATCTCTTGGTTAGGATGAGTGTGGATTAAATATGTTGATTAGAGTTAGTATCATGACAAATGACCAAATACTGTGGCCCTGTACCCTATTGAAATTATAGCTACAATGCAAAACAATGTGAACCACCAGAACAGCGGTGCTACTCAAAATTATGCAACAAAACTAGATCACTCCATTTCAACACAAAAACAACTGCATAAGCTGAAGCTCTAACCATCATACAAGCTACCTTCATCTTAGATCACAAAATCAGTAGGCACTATCTTGAACACCAGACTAAGCAATTCCTATATCTCTCCCAAGCCAAAGAGAATGCTACAGAATATAACCATTAACAATACGGCCACGACACCGTAACTACTATGAGTAACAAACATCATCCTCCATCACAAACACTAGATCTAAACCTCATTATCCATCCAAAAAACTCCCGATGACACAAGTAGGATTTATACCTCGGGGTTCACTCAATGAACCACTAATTCATTAACAAACCCAACATCTAAAGTCATCATGTGTCATGATCCCTGCAACCATTACATTCGTCAACAAGAAAAATCCTCACTTTGCCCAACCATATATGCACCAAGTACAATAATCATCAATCTCCACCAGCACAGAAATCACCCATATCATGCAGTTCCACAATCTATCTCTACCACCATCAAATCCTGAATCGACAAACTGTAGCAAGGAAAAGTTACACTTCTTGCTACTATGTTATGGAAGAGGAAACGGGACCGATTTCACTATCTTCCCAGTAATATGGTAGCAATTTCACTATCTTCCCAGTAATATGGTAGGTTACAAAATTTTTTGACCCATTTTAGGGCTATCATTTACAAACAAAGAGAACATTAGAGCAACTATATAGTTTAAGGGAATGTCTCCAATAAACCATCCATGGACTTCGTAGACCCAATTCAATTTGATCACAACTCATTCAACCAATCACTCAGCGGGCTAGATAATGGTCATGAGGCTCCCTCAAGAAATCGGAACATCAATTGATATACATTTTCAAGGCAATATGTACATTTTCAAGGCAATATGTATATAAATTTATGCATTGCCCGTATCTGCAAATATAAATACTTGGCATGTATAGCGCGCAGAATTCAAGCTGCAAAAATACAACTCACAAAATAAACAACGGATGCACATTCCCGTTCCAAAATTATTGATTAACTAATTTGAAAATCAAACCCTAGTTTATTCCAAATTATTTCTAATATTTCGGAAAGGTAGTATTTCCCTCTCATCATATGTAATCAAATCCGAAGAATAAAAGAGCGAGAACCAGTTAAGAAAACTAACCACCAATGGCGAAGTTAGAAATCAGAAAAACACGCCATAGGAACTTGTATCGTTTCACAGCGGGCTCACTTGGAATCTGGTTTATCATCCTAAATGCGTGATTCTCCATATTTGCTCAATTTCCTTGTTCATTTGACCTCTGTTATACTATGGCTTCATTTTGCCAAAAACTTTGCTCCGAATTTTCAACTTTCTTTTTTCCCAAGGTATAAGAATGCAGTTCATATTTTAAAATATTATTTAATAAAATTCCATAGAAATATTAATTTCAGAATCCCAAAATTTTATTATAATTAATTGTTTTTAGAAAATATATTGAGTTATAAATACTAATAAATTACATAAGAATTTTAAAAGTTAATAGTCCCAAAAGAATGTATAAAAATTGTTACTTAATTTAGTTGATATACATTAAAAATGTATACATTAATCTTTAGGTAAAGAGAAACATCCATATTAGTTAATTGGAAAATTCGCGCAGATCATAATATGATCCGATCAGATCACTCCGTCCCAAAACTACTTTCATACTCTTTTTTCACACACTTAAAAAGAAAACTTTTTACACTCACAAAAGTCAATAAAGTATATTTTTTTTAATTTTATTATTTAACTCTACACTCGCATACTTACTTTTTCTTAATTCACGTGCCCGGAACTACTATAAAAGTAGTTCCGGGACGGAGGGAGTATTTCCAAAATAATTACCTAAGGTCATGCTTGTTAGGCCATAAAAGGTGTATAATACACATTTTAATCTTGAACCACACTTATTTGGTAGGACATATAATTATAATAAGGACTCATATCTTATTCGGTCGACCCGGTAAAACTTAGGCCCTTATTATGTTTTATTTCACTGTTGTCTTCAACAAAATTTATACAACCAAATTGACGGTATAAACCTTGTATTGCTTCTACAGTTTTCCCACCATACCTTGGTCCCAAATTGTTTCAAATTTCGATTTGCGAAAACGTGAGCATCTCCAAGCCATTCTCTCTCAATCAAAGAACACGGCGGTGGGGTAGAACCCTACTTGTAGGCGGCGACGGTGCTGGAAAAGACCACTCATTTCCGATGGTATGCTGAAGAAGGCGAGCGAAGACGACGACGTTAGGTATTTTAGTCTGTGTAATTGGGGATCGATTTTTAGGTCTCTTCACCTCTGTAGTTAAGGCTCATAATGGTTTACACTTTCTTTGTCTATCTCTCTTTCCCTCTGTGTTAATAATTTAATTCCCAACAAATGATTTGGTGTTTGGAATTTTTCGACAGGTTGAACCTTGTTTACATGGAAGCCTCCACCGGATTCAATGTGTAAAGTCTCTCTCTCTCTCTCCCCCCTGTATGTATATTTTCTTGTACATATTCCTTCTGTGTATTTTCAACGCATTACTGCTAGAAATATTTAATTCGTAAATATTATCTGCAAGAGTATTGTTTTTTATGTTACCATTTGAATGCAGAAATTTGTTGTAGTTTTGATATTTAGATAGAAACAGTGATGAAGTTTGATGTTATTTCATAGCAGAGAAGCACAATAAAGCTTCTTAATTATACTCCCTCCGTCCCAGGGGTATTTGCACCCCTAGAATGACACACGGTTTAAGAAAAATGTATTTTTTAAATAAAGTAGTGGTATATGGGTAAATGTGTGGAAAGTTTTGTGAGTGTGCATGCAAATCGATGTTTCCCTTTTAAGTAGTGTGCAAATTGATTTGGGACAACCCAAAATAGAAAGTGTGAAAATTTGTTAGGGACGGAGGTAGTAATTTAATGGATGGGAGATGATGATGCGACTTCAGTAGGTAGAAATTAGTAGTTTCATTGTCGTATTTGTGATTTGGTGCAATGTATTCTTGGAAAAAAATGGCATAATAAACAATGTTGTGAACTGAAAGTGTTTCATTCTTTTTTAGTCAATTTTTTTCAAGTAAAATTTAGTTTTATCAAAGTTACATGTTGCTTTAAGCTATTGTTTGTTCTTGAGAACTGAGAAGGTATTTGATAGCATAGGATAGAAATTATGAGCCATGTATCTAGTGTGTTGGAGCATCTGCGGAAGCTTCTAATGTAGAAGAAGCAATGTTGGCCATTGAAGGGTGGGACAGTACCTGTTCAGGTTAACCTCCAAAAAAATGTGGTATATGTTCTTCTATTTGATGTACTGAATCAGGGAAAAACATGTAAGTATTGAAGAGTAGGTTTGGGATTTATATCCTACAGTTTGCTTAGTCTAGATTTGAAAGAAGAAGAGGAAGACAGAGTAGAGATATATTTTAATGTTAAAAAATAATTGAACTTTTTGATTATAATACTACAATGATAGTTTTACTTGTAAAGATTGCAAGCACATCTTAGATCTTATGGTTATTTCATTTTCTTCAAAATAAATTTGTTATTACCTTGTATGCAGTAACTGCTTGTTAGAGAATTTTCATCTCATCAATTAAATGTCAATCTATTCTGGCCAGACATGTTTGAATTTGTCGAATGGTTGGTTCAACACATGACATGGATAGAGGGAAGGAGTGTACTTGAGTTGGGCAGGTATGCATAATGGTAAATTACTTCATTTCTGTCATGATGTTTCTGTTATTATTTGTCAAAAGTCCTAGTTTGATATCCAAAGATAGTGTTTAGGTTTTTGCCTTATCTGCTATTATAGGTTCTAGAATTAACAATCAAAGTTTCGAGCTAACTCCTCAGGTTATTGAGTTTTTGTCATTTTCTATGTTTTTGCTTAATAACTTGTTTTCAATTCAAAGTTCACTCACGTAGCTTTTCTGGGCAGTTTCTATTAGTTTTTTGGGCAGTATCTATTAGCTTGTTCGCTCTCATATGCATTGTTTGATTGTTCATGTTTAGAGCATTTTTATAGTTCTATAAATGCACAAGTGAATTTGTCATCTTGATCCCACTTTTCTTGGTATTTCAAATCTTGAAAAATCATTTTTTCCCTTCCTCCCGTAAAAGGTAAAACATGTAAGTTTTTGCACACGAACACTTTTATGTGTGATTAGACAAAAGGTTATTAAATGTGGCTCCGAATGACAAAGCTCGATACAGAACTCGTAAAGGGTGAATATCCACAAACGTACTTGGAGTGTGTGACACGGAGATGAGGTTTGTGTTAGAATATGGTGAGTGTGTATGGGATGATGAAAGTGTTGACACGGACTTAGAAACACAAAGTCGAGGCACGAGTTTCACTCGCTCTCCGTAAGATGTTATTGCCCCCGTACACTGGTGCAATACGGATCGTAGACAACCGTCCCCAAGATACAACGACTTTAGAACTTCGGATTGTTGCACTACAAATCAGAAGTTATCGGCGAATCGCAAATAGGTATCCGGAACTCCCGACACGACTCTAATGCACACTTAGAATGCTTGAATTCTTTAAGAGAAGAGAAGGCTTATTTTGGTTGTGAATTAATCATGGAATGAACACTGGGTCTTATTTATAATAATTGAATAGATGTGGTGCCTTTTGGTGAAGGGCTGCATCTTTTCCAACCTTTGATCCTGAGCCCTTAGATCACACCTCTTAATTTTCAAGGGCTCTGATCGCACCTGTTGGCTGCACCCTTAACCTGATCCGCGCATGTCTGACTCGGGTTCGAACCCCACTGGGCGCGCGCCCATTCTGACTTCCAGATGGGCGATCCGGGTTAGACCCGTACTAGCCGAACCGAACCCGACCCGGACCATCCGAACCGTACCGACGCGTTGGTGAGAAGTGCAAAGTGCGCCTCTAAAGCGCCCAATGCGACTATGTGCGACGTGCGCGTGCCCGAGCCCGAGCCCGTGCGGGTGCGGGTGCGGGTGTAGCATGAGGGTCTTTGGGTTAGCCCTTCGGGCTAACCTTAAGGCACCAACATGTATACCATAGAATATTATTAATTCTATTGTACACAAGTCTACATATAAGGGACTCCAAATCCTTCACATTTTCCTATGTGGGACAAAGGACTATTTCCATATTTTCTCCCTTATTTTCTCTCTTCAACATGTTTAAGTTGCTAACTTCATGTATTAATATCTCATTCACCCGAAATTGGTTTTGAGCAAATTAATATTTCAAATTCATCTACTCCGAACGTAGATTAATATTTTGCAACTTAATTCCATTTTTCACCAATGGAATATCATGATAAAATTGGTCAAACTTGGGTCAACCACTCATATTCCAAACCAATTTCCAATAATACCCCACATGAATGATATTAATGCATGTGACTACTTAAGAAAGCTCCGACGAACCGTTACTGCATCGGGATAGGTAGCGACTGGCTTTGAACCTTCCCTAGTAAGATGCCATCGGATTTACTCGCCACTCAGTGAACATGATGTCTTGAACTGGTCGGCTTTTTATGTAAACCAAGACAATGACATTTACACAGCAACAACTCTAATACCCTTTGGTTCTCACGTTGTTGTCCATTTTGGCCCTGGACCATATCTTGGATTCATAAGCATGTACTGAGTTCATCAGTTTAGAAGCGGCCCCAACACTTATATAGGTGATCTCCTATCAAGAGTAACATGCATTACTCCACCCTTGGGATATAGGAATCATTAAAAGCTGTTAAGCTTATCCTTACCACACGTCAGCAGGATTTTATGCTCCTGAAGGCAAGTCAGGATGCAATTTTGCACTTGAGCGGGTTCGAGAATGAGCTGAGAATGATTTTCAAGTGCATTCTTGAGTGCTTCATAACTTAGTTGTCTCATTGAACCAAGTTCTTGGGATCCTCCAGTCATCATGGTTGAGTTACCGCTATGAACACCCTTTTAATGTGTGGGTTTTAGCCCCATTCCCCTTACCGCTGTACACATTTGATCTCTATTTATGCCTTTGGTTAGCGGATCCGCAATATTTTCTTTTGACTTCACGTAGTCAATGGAGATTACTCCACTTGAGATCAAATGTCTAACGGCATTGTGTCTCCTTCGAATGTGTCGAGATTTACCGTTGTACATGTGACTTTGTGTCCTCCCAATAGCAGACATGCTATCACAATGTATCATTACGGGAGGCACCGGTTTAGTCCAGCAAGGAATATCCTCTAAGAAATACCGAAGCCATTCTGCTTCCTCACAAGCTTTGTCCAAAGCTATAAACTCCGATTCCATTGTGGAACGAGCTATACAAGTTTGTTTAGAGGATTTCCAAGACACTGCTCCTCCACCGATAGTAAATACATACCCACTGGTGGATTTGGAGTCTTTTGAATCTGATATCCAATTTGCATCAGCATATCCTTCCAATACTGCTGGATATTTTGTATACAAGATTCCAAAACTTAGCGTATGTTTTAATACCTAAGTACTCTTATCAGAGCTGTCCAATGAATCTTGCTGGGGTTACTTGTGAACCTACTAAGTTTACTTACTGAATATGCTATATCAGGTCGAGTACAATTCATCAAGTACATCAGACTTCCGATGATTCTTGCATACTTCAGTTGATCCACTGGGTCTCCTCGATTTTTTGCTAAGTGTTGACTGACATCCACAGGGTTATTAGCCGGGGAATAGTCAGACACATCAAATTTCTTAAGTACATTCTCAACATAATGAGATTGTGTTAAGACAATTCCATCCGAGGTTCTAGAAATCTTCATTCCTAGAATTACATCAGCAAGACCCATGTCTTTCATGTCGAAGTTTTTCTTCAACATGTTCTTAGTATTCATGATTATGTCATGATTACTCCCCATTATTAGCATGTCATCCACGTATAGACATACTATCACGTATTCCTTTTGAGTGCCTTTAATGTAAACACACTTATCACACTCATTGGTTTTGAAACCATTTGATAACATTACATTATCAAATTTCGCATGCCATTGGAGAGGTGCTTGTTTGAGTCCATATAAGGACTTTACAAGTTTGCACACTTTCTTCTCCTGTCCAGGTACAACAAACCCTTCAGGTTGTTCCATGTATATTTCTTCATCCAATTCCCCATTCAGGAATGCTGTTTTCACATCCATTTGATGAATCTCGAGATCATGCAGTGCTGCTATAGCAATGAGAACTCTAATGGATGTAATTCTTGTAACAGGAGAATATGTATCAAAGAAATCATATCCCTCCTTTTGTTTGAACCCTTTTGCCACTAGACGAGCCTTATACTTGTCAATTGATCCATCTGTTTTATACTTCCTTTTTAGGATCCACTTGCATCCCAACGGTTTACAACCTGGAGGAAGATCAACCAACTCTCAAGTATGGTTGTGCATGATGGACTCAATTTCACTATTTATAGCCTCTTTCCAGAGAGGTGCATCTGGACTGGACAATGCCTCTTGAATTATCCTGGGTTCATTTTCCATCATATATGAAAGAAAATCTGGTCCAAATGACTTTTCTTTTCTTGCTCGTTTACTGCGTCTTGGTTCCTCATCAACCTTAGGTTCTTTGTCAACCTCAGGTGAACCATTAGCAGTTTCATAAGTTCTCTTACGTGAACTTAATTCTTCCCTATTCTTCTTAGGGAATATGTCTTCAAAGAACACAGCGTTTCTTGACTCAATAGTCATTCCTGCGTTCATTTCAGAAACGTCAGATTTATGCACTAAAAATCGATATGCACTACTATTGTGAGCATATCCAATGAAGACACAATCAACAGTTTTGGGCCCTATTTTCACTTGTTTTGGCTTAGGTACTTCAACCTTAGCTAGGCACCCCCACACTTTGAGGTAATTGTAGGAAGGCTTTCTTCCTTTCCACAACTCGTATGGAGTTTTATCCCTCTTCTTGTGTGGTAATTTATTAAGAATGTGGTTAGCTGATAGTATTGCTTCCCCCCACATGTTTTGGGGTAGGCCTGAGCTAATCAACATAGCATTCATCATCTCTTTTAGAGTTCTATTTTTGCGTTCTGCAACGCCGTTTGATTGAGGTGAGTATGGAGCAGTAGTTTGATGAATAATGCCATTTTGTGCACAAAATTCTTCAAACGGAGCAACATATTCTCCACCTCTATCACTTCGAATCATTTTGATTCTTTTGCTAAGTTGATTCTCAACCTCATTCTTATAATTTCTGAAAGCTTCAATAGCTTCATCTTTGTTCTTCAAAAGATACACATAACAATATCTTGTGCAATCATCGATAAATGTTATGAAGTAATTTTTACCACCTCTAGTTGGTGCAAACTTCAAATCACATATGTCAGTGTGAATAAGTTCTAGAGGTATAGTACTTCTTTCCACAGAATGGAATGGTGTTTTAGCCAATTTTGCCTCAACACAGATCTCACACTTTTGTGAATCCACTTCCATTGCAGGGAGTAAATCTAAGTACACCAAGTGTCGTAATGTATTTTGATTTACATGTCCTAATCTACCATGCCATAAATTAGAACACTCAGCCAAGTAATTAATACTACTTTCATTAATATTGCGCTTAATGTCGCGCTTTACAGTTAGTACATTCATTTTGAAGAGGCCCTTTTCAAGGTAACCTTTTCCAATAAATAGACCACCTTTGGTCAGTACAAATTTATCAGCTTCAAATACTAACTTAAATCCGGCTTTGTTCAACTAGGAACCGGAGACTAAGTTCTTGTGAATATTCGGGACATGCAGCACATCCACAAGAGTTAGTTCTTTTCCCGAGGTCATCTTCAGCACCACCTTTCCCAATCCAACTACGTTTGATGTTGCGGAGTTGCCCATGAAGAGCTTTCTTCCATTGATTGGTTGATAGGTGGAGAATAGGTCTTTGTCTGAACAGATGTGACGGGTAGCCCCTGTGTCAACCCACCACTCCCTCTGATTATCTATCAGATTTGCCTCAAACACGACTGCAGATAGATCAAGTTCAGACATTCCTTCATTCAGGGCTTTGTGCTAGGCAAGATTGGCCTGATTCTGATGCTTCTTCTGATCGGCCTTCTTTGGCTGTCGACATTCATTTGATTTGTATCCGGGCTTATCACAGTTATAACAGTTACCTTTAAACCATTTGTTTGCATGTTTCTGTTGTTTGCCAGCACGTTTCCTCTTTTTGCCCTTCCCGGACTCAGCCAAATTCACACGTGCCTCTCCATTTTTCTTGTCGCTCTTGACTTCAAATTTTCGATTGTCTTCCTCAATCCTTAGTCTCACGATCAAGTCCTCAAGGCCCATATCTTTATGTTTGTGCTTGAGGTAGTTCTTGAAATCCTTCCAAAGAGGCGGTAGCTTCTCTATCAAGGCAGCTACTTGAAAGGATTCTGAAAGTTGCATTCCCTCAGCATGAATCTCATGGATTATCAACTGCAACTCTCGAACTTGTTCTATGACCGTTTTTTAATCGATCATCTTGAAGTCGAGGAACCGTCCGACAATGAATTTCTTCGTGCCGGCATCCTCTGTTTTGTACTTCTTGTCTAAAGACCCCCACAATTCCTTGGCGGTATTGAAGGTTGCATAGACGGAATACATGGTATCGTCTAAACCATTTAAGATATAGTTTCGGCATAGGAAATCAATGTGATTCCATGCATCTCGAGCATTCAACCGGTCTTGGTCGTCGCTCCCCTCCTCCACAGTAGGAGGATCTTCCCTCAAGAATCGAGAGAGATTGAGAGTAGTTAGGTAGAACAGCATCTTAGATTGCCATCTCTTGAAATCAGTACCGACAAACTTGGCCGGTTTCTCCGAGTGAGCAGGAGGAAGGGTAGGAGTTGATGAAGTAGACATCTTCGAATACACGATAATAACGTCTTACGATTGTTAGAATATGGTGAGTGTGTATGGGAATATGAAAGTGTTGACACGGACTTAGAAACACAAAGTCGAGGCACGAGTTTCACTCGCTCTCCGTAAGACGTTATTGCCCCCATACACTGGTGCAATACGGATCGTAGACAACCGTCCCCAAGATACAACGACTTTAGAACTTCGGATTGTTGCACTACAAATCAGAAGTTATCGGCGAATCGCAAATAGGTATCCGGAACTCCCGACACGACTCTAATGCACACTTAGAATGCTTGAATGCTTTAAGAGAGGAGAAGGCTTATTTTGGTTGTGAATTAATCCTGGAATGAACACTGGGGTCTTATTTATAATAATTGAAGAGATGTGGTGCCTTTTGGTGAAGGGCTGCATCTTTTCCAACCTTTGATCCTGAGCCCTTAGATCACACCTCTTGATTTTCAAGGGCTCTGATCGCACCTGTTGGCTGCACCCTTAACCTGATCCGCGCATGTCTGACTCGGGTTCGAACCCCACTGGGCGCGCGCTCATTCTGACTTCCAGACGGGCGATCCGGGTCAGACCCGTACTAGCCGAACCGAGCCCGACCCGGACCATCCAAACTGTACCGACACGATGGTGCACGGGGTCCGACCCATACCAGCCGAACTCGTGTCGAGCCTTGATCGAGCCGCGCCCAATCCGTTCCAAAAATTAAAGGCTCCCCAGCTCCTCGCGACGACGCGTACGTGCGAAGTGCAAAGTGCGCCTCTAAAGCGCCCAATGCGACTATGTGCAACGTGCGCGAGCCCGTGCGCGTGCGCGTGCGGGTGTAGCATGAGGGTCTTTGGGTTAGCCCTTCGGGCTAACCTTAAGGCACCAACATGTATACCATAGAATATTATTAATTCTATTGTACACAAGTCTACATATAAGGGACTCCAAATCCTTCACATTTTCCTATGTGGGACAAAGGATTATTTCCATATTTTCTCCCTTATTTTCTCTCTTCAACATGTTTAAGTTGCTAACTTCATGTATTAATATCTCATTCACCCGAAATTGGTTTTGAGCAAATTAATATTTCAAATTCATCTACTCCGAACGTAGATTAATATTTTGCAACTTAATTCCATTTTTCACCAATGGAATATCATGATAAAATTGGTCAAACTTGGGTCAACCACCCATATTCCAAACCAATTTCCAACTGTTTGTATATCTTCTTCCTGGATGGGAAGGCTAAGCTGCTGATTCTCGAGTTCTTCGAGATGCTGTTTCTCAGTCGAACGGGTTGAAGGTCCCAAAGGGTACGTGCATTCATACTATTTGTTCTTGCATAGTATTAAATTATTGGAGATATTATTCTAATTTTTATTTTCCATTTTTATCATGCATGTTTTAAGGTCGATATTATCTTTGTGATAATGGTTATGCCAATTCGGAGGGATTTCTTGCACCGTATAGGGGATGTCGATATCACTTGAAAGAATGGGGTCCAAATTACAATCGTCCTACTAATGCACACGAACACTTTAATATGAGACACACTAGGGCATGTAATGTAACTGAGCGTGCCTTCAGTGTGCTAAAGAATCAATTTGGAATCCTTAGGAGCCCCTCATATTATCCGATCAAGACCCAAGTTAGGCTAATAATGACGTGCTTCTTGCTGCACAATTTCGTACGATTTGTGATGCCTGTGGATCCAGTAGAAGAAATAGCTGAACAAAACCCACTTGATGAGAGTGAATCACAGCTGGCTGATATCATCGATACGGTAGAATTATCGACCGATTTTAATAATTGGCGAGAAGAGCTTGCCAACTCTATGTACCAGATGTGGAGGACTATTGCAGAAATTATTTGTCATTTGTAATTCACTGTCTTATTTATTTTTTCCAAGTAACTTTCGAATTATCATCTGTAGAATGTCTAGTAGATGACATGGATGTTATTGATTTCATTTCATTAGTATGCATGGATGTTTAAATAATGTAACTTGTTTTGGATTTTAGTTGCCACCATTTTGTGACACTGGCAGAATAAAGTATGGCATTTGATATGAAGTTAAATTTCTTTGTATTCTTCTTACATTTTTTGACAGAGTATGGACAAATTTTGTAAGACATTAGGACTACAAATTCAAAATTTGTTCAATTGTGTATGACATGTGAGTGGAAGAAGAATCTTTCATGTTATGTAGTGGTGTTTACTATTTGCATGTGAGTGCTCATCAACCCATACCACCTTTCTATTTATACGTAATATGATTCCTCAAACTTTCACCATATTCAACTTCATTTCTACACACAAAAAATATAATTCCTAATGCCTATAAAAAATATTCCCCCATAATCCAAGTTTTTCTACTCAAGAAAATGAAGCAAAGTTTTAGATAGTTTCTTTGTTGCTTGTCTAGTAGAGCAATATCGTAAAGGCAACTGGATGAGACAATCGGAACAAAACTACTACGCAATTGCAACTGCAATTGGTGAGGTGAATGAGGTGTATGGTGAAACTTTCTCATATGAGGATAATGTGGCTAGGCTCAATCTTATTCAAGAACGGTATGAAACTTTTAGTGATGTCTTGACAACTGGATATGATGTTTATTGAAATACTGATTTCAACATCGTGCATGCTAATGAAGAAACATGGAAACTCTTATTTAAGGTATTTATTTAGTTATTTGTTATAAATAAATAATTTTTGGCATCTCATTAAAAAAAAATTCAGCATAACCATCTTGCCAAGGCTTACTACTATGATGGAGAGCCCGAATATCGTGGTTTGGACATTTTATTCAAAAAAGTTAAACCAGAACCTCTTCCATAAAATTCTATTCCAATTAGTCCATCTCAGGAAACTCTTATCCCCATGTGATTAACATTAGTGATGACCATTTTCCAGCACTGTTTCATGCTACACAACCTGTTATAACAATATTCGACTCAAGTGAGGAAGTGGTTTCTCCTATGGTTGATCCTCTTCTTGCTGTTGCGAGGAGATTGTTCGATGAGGCCTATGAACAATCGAGTATGGTTTCACAAAATGCACCTTGTAATTCTGAAGCTCCGAATCAACGCCCTCCAAGGAGGTATGTTCCACGTTCATCTTAACAACCAACTACGTTGACGACGACATCAACTAGTTCACAATCGTCCCATTCTGACATGTCGCCCATAGAATAATTTTGGTTCCAAGGTAGACGTGGTTGAAGCTTTGGGAACTGTAGTAGTGTATTAATAGGTCGACCTTCGTCTAGTGTCTTATTTTACTTTATGTTGCATGTCTAGTATTTTTATTTGGGTTAGCTTACGTTCCATGCCTCTTATTTTACTATTTATGTTGCATGTTATATTTTTTTATATTACGCACTTTGTAATGTTGTTTGAACTCTATTATGTACTATGTTCTACCCGTCCAATATATAAAATCGACCTTAATCTATACAATATATAGAATGTCCCATGTGATGTCTATAGAATGTTAATATGGCCAAAACCATGTGATGTTCTACACAGAAAACCATATAGAATATTATGCAAGAATGCCCCATGTGATGTCTCTAGAATGTTAATATGGCCAAAACCATGTGATGTTCTACACACAAAACCATGTAGAATGTTATGCAAATTTTTACAATAAAAAATGTTATGCAGTATGTAGAATATTCCCTGTGATGTTTGTAGAAATGTTAAAATGGCCAACATGTGATGTTCTAAGCACAGAACCATATAGTCTTTCATGCAAATTTTTACTGCAAAACATGTTATGCAATATGTAGAATGTTCCCAGTGATGTCAGTACCATGTTAATATGGTGAAAATTGTCCTACTTGTCACGCATTTAATAGCTGGGCAAAAACAATATATGGCCAAAATTATTTCACGTAAACTTGGTACCATTGCTTACAGCAAAATACAATATGAAAAAAATATAAATTTCACCACTAATTCCACTTTAACAACCCAAAATATGTAATAATAGGCACCATTGTTTACAACAAAATAGTAATAAGTTCAAGTACCATCGTTTAGCAACTAAATAGTTATAAGTTCAAGTACCATCAAGTAACAGCAAAATAGTTAATAACCTAAATTAACCATTAACAATTTTTACTTGTCGAAATCCACATTTAGCAACCAACGAACGGAGCGTGGATGAGCATGTTCTGGAAAGCCAATGAACATCTCAAGACGAGTAGGATTTTTTGAGAGATTCTCACAAACATCAAGTTGTTCGTCCAACGATATGTCAGGAATTTTTTCAACCATTTCATACAAACTTGGTTTCACCTGAGGAACTTGTGACTCACTTCTGATGTGTTTCACCATATTTACGACACGTTCATTAGATTCTTTGAAGATTACAAACAGACCATCAAAGAGTTCTTTGTTATTGGAAGATGTTGATGCATTTGGTCTTTTCTTCATCGACGTTGCCTTTGATGTGTCTATTGTAGGGCTCTAGCTCTCGACGTCCATTTTAGTTGCTACATTAGGATCATCATTGAGACACTCATGGAATGTAGGGATGTTTTAATCACAGGTGGCCCGGTTGTCATCATTCACAAACTCGTCCACAACATCAACGACATCCTCGGCAGTCTTACCATTTGCTCCATCACACCCAAAAACCTTGATCCAATCATAGTAAAAGGGCCAAGGTTTATAGCGCATTCCTAAAACAGTTGGTTCTTTCTATTCTAAAAAGAACAAATAATCATTAATATGACCAACAATCATATAAATAAAAGTAAAGCCTAAATACCCTTGAATAAATACCATTGAAATACCAATACCTGAACAACTTTCACCCAAGAAACATCTGATACATCAATGACTTTAGTGAAAGGGTTGAAACCACTTCCAGTGCCACCTAAAGTAATTTGTAGGGCGGAATGGTGTCTCTTCCAAATCGTTACTCTGCTGTTAGTGTGTGGAAATGCAAGGATATCAGTTCCAGGTATCTTGTCATGCATCATTTGTTCCAACCTTTGTAGGTAACTCGGCCAAAAACTGTTATCCATTTTCCAATGTCCATTTGTAAGGAGCTCCTTCAGTTGTTCCATTAAGAGTTGCTCTTTGTTTGCCAAAATTGTGTGCTCTCACGCAAGTGTACGTGGACATTGTATGTGTGGCAAGTTAACTGATTAGGGTCATAATTGCATGTTTTTGTATCCATTTCTATATGGTTTTGATGTTCTTATGTTCATATTTGACCCTAATATGGTATAAATTGTGCTATTAACCCTTTTTGGCTAGAAAGTTATGATTATAGGTGAAAATGAGCAAATTGAGGAAGAGACGAGCAAGTTCGTAAAAGTTCAGAAAATTTGAGTTGATCCAATGAAGACAAATGATATACCATGTCAAAGAGTTTGAAGAGAGGGTCGTAACGGAAAAAGAATCGAGTCAATCAGAGCTCTAGAACTCAAGATATGAAGAAAACGAGAAAGTCGAGGATCGATCGCACAAGTCAAAGCCAGGCTCGATCGACCACAGGCCAGACTCTTGCGACCACGGGCCACATTTGTGCGCCAAATCTCTGGTTCGGGCGACGACGAGCCGCACGAGTGCTCACACGAGCCAGACTCGTGCGGCCACCTGCTTGCGATCTTGCGGTGGTTCGGCAATGCACATTTTCAGGGGCAGTTTCGTCTTTTCGCACGTTTAATGAGGGGCATATTGGACCAAGCATTGTGGGCACTATAAATACTCTAAAGATCAGATATTGAATGGGAATCGAAGTCATAATCCAAGACACATTAGTTCAATTCTTAGATTAAAGAGAGAGAGGTAGTTACTTGGAGGTTTCTTAAGATTTCTTCTCACAAATTCTTAGATAACTTTTGATCTACCGTAGTGATCGTTGATCCATTTATTCCTGCATGCTCGTCTGGTCGTAGGCTACATTCTCACCGATCGAATTTCAATTTCCTTTATCAAATTTCAATTTAGCATTTTAGAGGTAAATAGTATCTTTCCAATTATCATTGTAATAGGTAAATTTCTTAACATTTCTTTCTTAATGATGAATGTTCCTAGCATAATTGTTCTTATGTTTACTCAATTAGCCATGAGCTAATTTCTTTATGTGTTAGTGTATGATTCCTATGGAGTAGTGTAGTGATATGTTGATCTTTTGAATGATTTGAGTTGTTGTATGATCAATTCTCTAATTGGAAGGTTTATATGAATGCTTGCATGTGTAGATTATATTAGGGCCATTAGGGAGTTAGTCTCTTGCGAAAGTAGAGCTTATTTCCTAATTTCTCTTGTATTAAGGCCAATGCATATCAAGTGTTTGATGAAATTCCTAAGATAGTGAGAATTATCTCTAGTGAATTAGATGAACAATTAGGGGCTTTGATATGTATTAGGGAAACCTTTTGCATGCTAGAGTGACTTGTCCATTGATTATACACAATCTCATTGAATGATAAAGTGATACTTCACTCACGAAACATAGGATAGTACACTAGCACATTTCCTCACATTTGCTCACTTTGCGAACACAAGGTGATAGGTAGTTTACTCTTTTGACAAATTAGTAGACGATAGATACCCTTCCCTTTAATTGCTTTGTTAGCTAGCCAATTGAAACAACGAATTATCATACAAATCCT